>VMDR010002675.1:0-85871 GCA_007922815.1 Macrotus californicus
TCCTGTGCAAATGTTTCTTCTGGCTGCATGCAACCACAGCTTATCAGTGAAATGATTTCTACGTTAGTCTCGGTAAGCAAGAACTGAAATAAAGGAGATAACAGGGTATGAGTCATAACTGTTAAAGTTCTTTAAATATAGTCACGTGTAATTTATGCCCAGTCGTACTTGTCACCTCAGGTCAGCTCATGAAGTGGAAGATACACAAACACACACACAAATGTGTGTGTGTGTGTGTGTGTATCAACCACTCAAACTGTTTCTTAAAGATAATTGTTTTTGTTCAAAGATTATAACTGGCAAGTTGGAGATTGATGTTTTTGGAAGAAGAGACTAATAATATGTTATATTTTATCACTATAAAGTTCTGTTTAAATTTGGTCTTTAGTGAATGTGGGGTCATGCAGATTTTATTGGCATACTTTCCTAACTGGCGAAGTGACTAATTTAAAAAGTCCTGAAGGCAAGAAAGAATGCATGCTCATATAATATTTATATAGTCATGTCTTTGTGGATTAAAGGCCTCAAAGTGTGAATTCTATGTGGAACTGAGTTCTTTTAGTTCATCAGTTGTGAACGCCTTTCTGTAAGGCAGTGTTCTGAGTTCTGCAGGGAGTGTGATTGACAGGGTAAAGACAGACGTAAAGCGTAATTATAATCTGGTCTGTTTCCCTAACATTCAATAATATTACCTTGATTCTGTATTTCCAGAGATCCTCCTTTAAATCTGGGCCCCATATCGTACCTCCACATCTCTCTTCTTGAGCTCACAGTCTGCTGTGTTCCTTTCACATGGAGATAAAGTTACAGATACCACCTTCTCTAACCTTAACATCGGAAATTAGCTGTGCCCTGAGAGTTTAGAAAGTACTGGAACTAACATTTGGGGGTGAGCTTACGTCATTAGAGCTGGAGAGAGAAAGTCTGTCAGGGCACTCCAGTGTGGTTTGGGTTTTTGTTTGCACACTTGCTTTTGCCCTCTTTTGTATAATTTGAAGTCCTCTGAAATACATTTTACATTGACATAAACTGGATAGCTTATCTTATTTCCGTAGATGTTTATTTTAAAAATCACTGACTTGAAACACGCTGAATTTGATGTACCTTCTGTGAGAAGATTTAATGGGTGTTCTCCAAGTTTGGCTAACATAGTGGGGATTGTTGTACTGTAAACAGGTTACAGGGTTCTCAGTGCTGAGACTTTTGTCTCCCCAGTCCCTGAGGCAGTCCAATGGCCTCGGGCAGCGGAGCCACCAGACCAGAGTCCCTTCTTCCACGGTGGGCAGCCATGGCATCACCATGTTGGGAGGCACTGACAGAGGGGATAGGATGTGGGCAATGGTAGAAAGACCAAGGAAGGGCACACTGGTACATAACGAAAGATTTTATGTATTTTTAAGCCCAATAATTTCTTCAGGTCAGTGACTTTTTTAGAAAGAATGTTTATGGAAGTAAGATAAACTATACAGTTTATTTAAATATTAAATGTATTATATTACATCGTTACATTCATAGCTCTCAAAATGCTCCTACACAAGTCAATCAAACTAAAAAATGTCTGAGGGCTTTGCTAGAAATAAATGACAAAGATTTATTCAAGGCTCTTAGAGTATACAATCTAGAAACACAGCTAGGCAAAAACCCAGAAGTGTTCCAAAGAGGAAAGAAAAGTTAAGAGTTGTTATAATAAAAGTCACATCCTTGAGAATAATCAGTCATGCATTCTTAGCCCTGGGATTGGTCCAGAATAGTTATCTGTCAGATGTCAGGGGACCTGGATGCTGGATGCCAGGTGGTGCGGTGGATGGGCATTGGGAGTCTAGTCCCGAGTTCTTCAGTGGATAGTCAGAGGGTTATCTGCAGGTAAATAAATGTCTGGGCATTGACAAAAGACTGGAAAGTTCAAAAGTTTGCTTCCTGGCTAGTTAAAGCAAGAATAGAAACCTTTCCTCATGCCTCAGCCTTCTTGATTTGAGTAATTTGACTGCAGTGACTCCATTCTAGTTCTTTACTTTTTTCCTCACTTGCATTCTTTCTGTTGGTCCTTCCAGTGGTCCCAGCGGGATGCAGGATGGGATGCAGGATGGGGCGCGGATTGTTTCCAAAGCTTCTACAATGTTCAGAGACTTAAAGGACTGACTTATGTTGAACACTTTGTAGCACTATATCTTCATTTTATTAATAAATTTAAAAGGCATGCAAATTTTAAAGGGAGAACACAGTGTTCATAGCATGTCTTTTGTCTTGCGTATGGAACCATGCTAGTTCTAAACATTTGTTAGATATTATTCCACTTATTTCACTGTTGCTAAGGCCAGAGAAGAGGCTTTTAGAAGGCCTTCCCACAAGTCACTTAACCTCTGTAAGCCTCTGTTTCCTTTCCCACCAGAAGGGATTAAATAGTACTAACATCATAGGGTCAGTGTATGGACAGAAGGAGAAAATGTGTATGAGACACCTCAACAGGGCTGAGCGCATTCTAAGTCCTCAGTAAGCATCGTGCTGTATTGATCCCTTTATAAGATTTCTAAGTGTATGTGATAACTTTTGTTACTCCTCCCAGGTACAATGAAAACTTAGAAGAAGCTAAAAGAATTGGCATAAGGAAAGCTGTTACGGCCAACATTTCTATGGGCGCTGCTTTCCTGCTCATCTATGCATCATATGCTCTGGCATTCTGGTATGGGACCAGCTTGGTCCTCTCAGGAGAATATTCCATTGGAGAAGTACTCACTGTAAGTGGTGCTGTGTTAAGAAAAGATTCACTCTGGAAAATCCAGTGAAATTACAGTGTGGTGTTGGCTTGACTGTTGGAGAATACATTTTGAAGAATGATTGAATAACACAGAGAGACATGCACTACTAGGTTAACAAGTGGAAAGGAAATGAGGTGTATTTGACAACCAGTTTTGTCTTTTTTGGAATCCCCCTTTGCACAGGCTGTCCTGTGGCCTACATAATAGAGCGTCACCATTCTCTACAGCATGAACTTTGTGTGGGCTGAGATTACTTCACGGTGCCAGACCCTACGCTGAGCACTTCACTTTTATGTGCTGCTTCGCTGTTTTGTAACTACAGATGGCAAAATACACTTCAACTTCTTTTCAGAATCTTTTGAATGACAGCTAGTATACCTCACCACTTTATGGAAGTACAAAGTGTCACTCTTTCTAAAAGAATGTGCTGTTTGGAGGTTCTCCTTCTTACAGATCTTTGTCCAAGTTTAGAACACTGGCCATTGGATGCTGTCCTTTTGTAGTTAAAGACAATGAAATAATTCACTGACCAAGCTCTAGCTGCATCTTTTTTTAAAAATCCTTACCTGAGGATATGTCTATTGATTTTTAGAGAGAGAGGAGACGAGAGAGGGAGAGAAACATCAATCTGTTGTTTGCCTCCCATACACACCCCAACCAGGGATTCCGCAAGCTAGGTATGTGCCCTGACCAGGGAACCAAACCCACAACCTTTTGGGGTATGGGACGATGCTCCAACCAACTGAGCCACCTGGCCAGGGCTCAGTCTGCATCTTGATCTAATAAAGCACGTATTGTTAGAAGTGTCACTCAGTTCCTTTTTCATAGGCCAAGCATAAGTATATTCAATTAATGACAGACCAGATTTGGTTGTGTCCCTTAAAACAGTCCCCCTCTCAGGAAGGAGACTGGTAATGTGGATGTGATCATAACATCTCTTGTTTTTTCAGACTCTTGTCTCACCTAAAATATATGTGGCTATTTAGTTAAGAATAGTTTTAACCAAAAAGCTTTTATTAGGATAGTGATAGTGTAGATGAACGGAGGCTGTGATGAGAGAAATATTCTGTTTCATTGTGATGTAGACAAGCAGTTCGAAATCCAGCATTCACTGAACTCAGATCTGCCTTACAAACTCGAAGCATCCAGAATAGCAAGTAAGAGCACAGGATTTGATGTGCGGCCAACTTGGATCAAATTCTAGCTGTACAACTTTTAGCTGCACGATTTTTGGCAGCCATCTAGATCTTTCAAGCCTCTGTACCTCTTTTGCCAAAGGGAGATAGATGGCAGTGCTGTCGTAAGGACTGGCTGGTAAAATGAGGATAGAATCACTTAGCAAAATTTCTTTTATGCCAACTATCGGGGACGATAGCTACCGTGCAATTTAGGAAGAAATGAACAGTGATATTAGTTCTCTTTAACCCTGATCAGAAACAAAGTCAGGTCTTTATCAATAAGAAACTTATTTGGGCAAAATGAAAAAAACGACCTGTTTACCAGACCTCAAAGAACAGTTTGGCAGAGGAAAGCGAAAGACAGCTTGATAAAGAATAATGCCGTAGGCGCGTGTGCTTTATAATGTACAAAGTATTTATATATAAATATACCTGTTCTAGACATAGTAAACATATATTGTAATGTATTACATATATTAGTAATACTACTATATTGATATGAACGTATTACTCTTAATAATTAATATTAACATAATATACACATATATTTATATACATAAATAAATACATATATATTGTAAAATGTTGCCAGATAGGGAAAACAGAATCGTGCTTGTTTTGCAAACAAAGAAATCGAAGCCCAGAAACTCTGGGAGAATTGCCTGAAGACACATAGCCAGTTAGTGCTTAATCAGGGCTCAGACCCGGACCTTCAGTGTCTCCTACTAGGGTGTATTGCCACTATTCTCTGCTGATGATCTAAACCAAAATTCTTGGCCATTCAAGAAATATTAAAACAGTCTATTATAATATCCTGGTCCTATAGAACTTACACCATTGTTTCACTGAGCAAGTAAGATTAGTTTTGCATTCTAAATTGAAAAGTACTTACACTTTAAAAAATATTTTTAATGCCCAGTATCCATATGTATATTGCCTTGCCATTTTAAAGTTTAATCAGTTGCATGAAAAGGAGAAAAAAGTATAAAAAAATTGTATTAAACACTACTTGAATAACTTGATGCTTTTCCTTCACACTCCTCAGGTCTTCTTTTCTGTATTAATTGGGGCTTTTAGTATTGGACAAACATCTCCAAGCATCGAAGCATTTGCAAATGCAAGAGGAGCAGCCTATGGAGTCTTCAGGATAATTGATAACGTAAGTCTGGGTTGGCTGTTTATAGAGCTGTTAGTTTTGCTAGTTAAAAGTAGATTTTTTTGTCACTTGTTCCAGCTGTCCACAAATGTCACTGAAAGTAATTGTAACCTAGTAATCTTCTGATCTTTTATTCTGTTTAGAAGCCAAGCATTGACAGCTATTCGAACAATGGACACAAACCAGATAAAATTAAGGGAAATTTGGAATTCAAAAATGTTCACTTCAGTTACCCATCTCGAAAAGAAGTTAAGGTACAGAGATAAGTGATTAATCAATTATTCAGCGATGCATTGGATAAAGAGTTTCTGACACTTTCCTTCAGAGATCGTAAAAGAATATGGATATTTAAACTTCTTTTTAAATTCAACTGTCAGTTCATCCCACTACCTGTGTATTGCTTTTAAGTTTATTTCTCATTCACTCTGGCAGATCTTGAAGGGCCTCAACCTGCAGGTCCAGAGTGGGCAGACGGTGGCCCTGGTTGGGAACAGTGGCTGTGGGAAAAGCACGACGATCCAGCTGATGCAGAGGCTCTACGACCCCACCGAAGGCGTGGTGAGCTGGCGCTTGCTCAACCAGATCATTAGTACCGTTGCAGATCACACACTGCAGCGCCGCCATGTATGAAATTCACACTTTCTATTTCAGGTCAGTATTGATGGACAGGACATTAGGACCATAAACGTAAGGTATCTGCGGGAAATTACCGGTGTGGTGAGTCAGGAACCTGTGTTGTTTGCCACCACAATTGCCGAAAACATTCGCTATGGCCGTGAAGATGTCACCATGGATGAGATTAAGAAAGCTGTCAAGGAAGCCAACGCCTATGACTTTATCATGAAACTGCCTAATGTAAGTCTTTCTTGGTCTTTGTCATGCTAGAGGGTCAAAGAATGGAATGCGGACCTAATGCATGACCAGTTAGGAGACTGTAAACTGGAGGAAGCTCCTAGGAAGGGAAGGCAAGATTACTTCAGATTTTAAAGCTCTGGCAGCATCAACTAGTATCAGGCATATTTTTAAAAGTTAGGATTGGTTATTGCTAAGTTGTAAGGAACTGGATTGTATGTATGTGTTGCCTGTAAGGCTAGCATCTTAAAATGGGAGCTGAGATAACCCATTCTTTTGCCGACTCCTCCTGTGTTTTCTGTGGTGCAGAAATTCGACACCCTGGTTGGAGAGAGAGGGGCCCAGCTGAGTGGTGGACAGAAACAGAGAATCGCCATCGCTCGCGCCCTGGTCCGCAACCCCAAGATCCTCCTGCTGGACGAGGCCACGTCGGCCCTGGACACTGAGAGTGAAGCTGTCGTTCAGGGGGCCCTGGATAAGGTCTGTGAGCCTCAATTCAGTCCAACCTGATTTATAAGCATAAGAACATGTCATCCTAAATTATTCTTACGGGACATTTTTTTCATTGCGTTTAGACAGAGAGGAAGGGGGGAGGGGAGAGAGAGAGACATCAGTGTGAGAGAGAAACATCAGCCGGTTGCCTTCTCATGTGCTCCCCAATTGAGAATTGAACCCTCAACCTGGGTATGTGCCCTACAGGGAATTGAACCCGTGACCTTTTGGTCCATGGGCTGACACTCCAACCAACTGAGCCACACCAGCCAGGGCTATTCTTAGTATTATTTTTTAAAAAGGAAATTTCCAGTCACTTCTGAAGTGATCTCTTCCACTATCAAAGTAAAAGCATCAGGCTTTTGGGTCTGTTTATGTAATTTCTATTTATTTCTATTTTTTGTTAAGTAGAAATGAATTAACTTGCATTGAAAGCTACTTGCCAATTTTTTTCAATTAAACAATGAGAACTACAGACTCACAGGAAAATTGGTCTTCATTGTAATCTTGAAAAGATAGCTTTAGAGATAACCCTGTTACTGAGGTTTTGTGAGTTTTTACTTTTGTCGACAAGAGGAAAGTATAATCTGAAGGTTCACATTTAATTTCCAAGATGTTAAATGCCTGATGAAGATGCTATGGGAAATGAGAAACCCCTTATTCCCAGGAGAGGGGCAGGGAGCTGATGCTATTAGAAAGTTCCCTGAGCCATAAAATGTCCTTGACTATCAACAGGGTTTGACCTTCTGCAGTTCTTGAGTCCGTGTGACTCATTCTCCAAGTTGGATTTGAGCGCTTGTTTTCTCAGAGCGGATAGGCGCGGTGTGCCGCGCCAGTCTCTGGCGTGCGACGGTGACCAGGTTCTGTGAGGACAAGGAGTGCGGAGACCTTTCAGCCCGAAAGTGCTCTGAGTTTAGGTGTCACAGTACAATTCAAAGATGAACTCATATTTGTTCTGACTCTTCCTCTCTCTAATAATAAAACACACTGCGTGTTCCTTTAAACATCCTGTCATTGTGCTCAATAGATTGTGGAGGGAGGAAAAAGCAGGTCATAAAAATTTTGTAATGCGGAATTCTGGGTTTTTTTCCCCTTCACTATGCTTATCTGTAATTTCACATCTGTGTTTTCTTATTATTCTACAATAGATCTGTGTTAAATTATAAATAAAAACTATTTTAAAAAGTTGCTTTTAAAAGTACTTTTTGTTAGAATGTAAATTTGGGGGAGGAATTCACATGCCTCCCCCCCTTTTCTCAACAACATCTGAGGAATCGAGCCATTGTCTGTGTTCTGGTTGCCGCCACCTGCTTTTTCTACACGTATTTTTTCCTCAGGGTTTTCCACTTGTCCTTTTCACATTGATCCTGACACCTTTCTCTTGTCAGTTTGTTTGGAGAATTTTATTGCTAGTTCCTGGTGAGAGATACAGAATAACAAAAATCATAAGCCTTGGGAAAGTTACAAAGCCTAAAGAAATTTTAGACAGGATCTGGTTATCTGGCTGTGTCTCATATTAAAGTAAAAGTCAGACTGGCATCTAAAAACTTTTACAAAGCCCCTCAGTGTCTCCGTATCGCGCCCACCTAGTGTAAGTATCGTTTATTTAGTACTTCCTGTCTGTGTCACAGTGCGTCATGCGCATCATTTCATTTAGTCATCACAATCACTCTAAAAAAGGACCACTGTTGTTATCCCCATTCTATGGATGAAGAGAGTGAGCCTCACAGGTGAAAAGGTTTGAATAAAATCCTGGAATTCATAAATAGCAGAACTGTGAGCTCAAATCCATGCAACACTGAAGTCCGACTCTGCTGCCTCCTGCTTCCGGTCCGTCGTGAGCATGCACATGTCCTGTGAAATAGCACACCGAGACTCCTGGGCCTGGTCCCCAGCCGGTGTACATGCAGTGGGCTGTGTCTGCTCTGATTGGCCAGTGCCTGGGCTCCAGGGCTTTTTACTCTGTATAAACCTCTGATTATTACTGTAAACTTAGGCTGATAGAGGTTAACTGAAACACTTAGAGGTGCACATAATATGTGACTATCATATTTGTACCCATCTTTGTTATAGAAAAACATCATTTAAACTGTTACCAGTTGACTATACATTTATTAAAACCAGAGGACCATTTTACATAGCTTGGATGGTTTTACAATGTCCGAGGCATTGATACTCATTAACTACAAGTGGAATGAATGAAATTTTGCATAAAATTATCCTTGTGTTCAAAAGTGAAATTTTTATCTGTTTAGGCCAGAAGAGGCCGGACCACCATTGTGATAGCTCACCGGTTGTCTACCATTCGTAATGCTGACATCATCGCTGGTTTTGATGACGGAGCCATTGTGGAGAAAGGGACTCATGAAGAACTCATGAAAGGGAAAGGCGTTTACTTCAAACTTGTCACCATGCAGGTCTTGTCTAACTCTAGAATTTTCCTAACGTATCTCAGGAATATGCTGACTTTGCTGTGTTGGGTGCTGTAAATAAATATTAATAGACTTGATTATCATGAGAAGGGGCGGGGGAATACTTGAGGGATTCAGGATTAGACCAGTGTTTTAGATCTTTTATTTTCTCTTTAAAGAAGGGAAAATAAAGAAGGATAACGAGAGAAAGTTAAAGAAAAGGTTAAGAACGGACTGTCACAGCCACATGTGGCTGTTGAGCAGAACAGTGGCTAATCTGAATCGAGGTGTTTGTCAGTAGAAAATGCATACTGGATTCTGAAGACTGAGTACACGAAAAGAACACAAAATATTTCAGGAAATTTTTGCATTGATTACATGTGCTAATATCTTGAATACATTAAGTTCAGTAAAATACACAATTAAAATTGACTCTACTTCTGTCACACTTTTTAATGTGGCTGCTGAGGACAGTTAAAATGACGGCCATGGCTCACAGTATGGCTTGTGCCGTGTTGCTGTGGACAGGGCCGGTCCATGGCAAATGTGATTGAGCCCCAAACGCCCAAAACAGAGACGACTAATCAGCCACGTGGAGTGGGTGCCATGTTATTTCAGTGTGTTTGGTGGGAATCCTCCTTATGTGGTGGTTTTAATTTTCAAATACGTCACAAAAAAGAAACAGCGGTTTAATTTGATCCTTTCCTGTCTTTCCACTCAGATTATTTTCCTTGATATCTGATGTTCAGTGATTAATTTTCATTGGTTAACGAAGCCTGACCAGCCTGTGCACATCTCTTGTTTATTTTAGACAAAGGGAAATGAAATCGAGTTAGAAAATGCCACTGGTGAGACCAGAAGTGAAACGGATGCCTTGGAAGTGTCTCCAAGAGATTCAGGATCCAGTCTCATAAGAAGAAAATCAACTCGCAGGAGTGTCCATGCAGCAACACAAGACCAAGAGAAAAAGCTCAGTGGAAAAGAGGGCCTGGTACGGAGGAGGGTGTGGGGCTGGGGCTGCCGGAGGCGTGGGAACCAGAAAGGGTCATCCAGAGTCCTCTCGTCCCATCCCCCAGCCTGTTTCCCAAACCAAAATATCAACATTTTAGACTCGAGTGAGAATTTATGAATGGTAATTTATAGGTCAAGAACTTTAGAATTAAAATTTATAATGTAAAGAAACAAATTTTCAATAGATCTTCAAATATAAACATTTCTATTCTTTTATCCCTACTGGCAGATATTGTTGAGTTCTAAATGCCACCTGTTTGCGGAAACATCATTTATTTCTTTAAAAATAGAGGAGTCATTTAACAGAATCTGTCACTGCTTTTTTAAAGCTGAAGAGCCATCGTTTTATAAGGAAACAAGAATTAGATATAGTCATTAAACTTTTTTGTGCACATGGGAGAACTGTTCATCATTAAACCAATTAAGTGTCAATTTGTTTCTAACTAGGCTGTTGTCATTTTTGTGTTTTCTAGGATGCAAATTTGCCTCCAGTTGGCTTTTGGAGGGTTATGAAGCTGAATGCAACCGAATGGCCTTATTTCGTGGTGGGTATATTTTGTGCCATTATAAATGGAGGCCTGCAACCAGCATTTTCAGTAGTGTTTTCCAAGATCGTAGGGGTAAGTGTTTATGTCCACCTGTGGGTCCTGACCAAAGAATGAACTGTTTGTGTTTCTGACGGCATACAAAAGCCACAAAAGACGTGTACCTCCATATGAAACTGTGCAGCTTGAAGATGTAAGAGTAGAAGTCTAGTTTGGGATCGCAAAGCTCATTTTCTGAATCTCCCTTTGTCCTGGCAAAAGGTGTCTCCCAGGGCCCAGGATAGCAGATCCCTGAAGTGGTCTCTGAGATTGACTAGGTGACTGTCCCTTACCTGCCATCACTGGGCTCTGAGGAAACCTCACAAACTGTCGTATCGCCACTGTTCAGAGTTCCTCCTGTGTTTGTCAGGCTGGCTGGAGAGGCAGCTGCTCTCTGGCGCACGCGCTCATCAGGACGTGAGCAGGCCCAGCTTGCTGCCTCTGCAGTACGTCCATCTCACTTGTGAAGATGCAAATAGATGACCGAGATGGTCATCCATTGGTGGCACCTGCTCTTAATGATGGCATTTGCAACAGTAAAGTTAGAGTCCAGGCAGGAATGCTTTCTGTTTGGTGACACATAGTCAGACCTCAAGCTGAGGATCCCTTGCCCTAACTTCTGAAAACACTGTGGAAACAGAGGTTGATCACTACATAAAACTTCGGCCAAACACTAACTTCTGATCATGTCAAAAAAAAAAAAGCACTGTAAATATTCAGGTCTATCCATGTCTGGCTAACTGATTTCAGGCTGACATTCATATGTTTAATGTATTCATTCAAGAAATATTTTTTTGGTGTCTGCCTTGTGCCAGCTACTGTCTTAGGGGTGGGAAGAGCAGCAAGCATGAGGCGGTGTCTAACTGCATGGAGCATATGTTCTAGGCTGGGGTTAGCAAAACCTCCATAGAGGATAAGACAGTAAATATTTTAGGCTTTGTAGACCATATTGCCTCTGCGGCAAGTGCTCACCCTTGCCATTGTGGCGCCAAAAATAGTCAGGTTAAACTTTACACAGACCTTTGGCTGGTGGCCCATACTTTGCCATTTCCTCTTCTGACATTTGTCCTGCAGACAGAGAGGTAGACAGTGGCATCATTAGAAACAAATGGGATTAGTTCAGTTAGGGAAGGGTTTCGCTGTGTATAAAAAAACCTCAAGTTAAGGATTTTTTTTGTTTTTGTCATTTCTTAGGTAATAATAGGTCTAAAAACAAGCAATGCAGGACTGACACAGTAGCTCCTAAAATATTAGGTAGGCAACTGGCCGTCTGCGTCATCGAAGGTTCGTGACACAGAGTGTGAGGTCGTGAGCTCTGAGTTAGATTGCTTGGGTTTATGTCCTTGGATCATCACTTGCTTGACTGTGTTACCTTGAACAAGTTAATTAACCTCTCTGTGCTTCAGTGTTCCTCTGTGTGAAATAGTGATGATAATGAAACAAAGCTCAGGAGGTGATCGTGAGGAAAAAAGCACAGTATACATGAATTTACTTAGAACAATGCCTGGCGCAGAGTGAGAGCTCACTGATTGGTAGCTACCATTTTTGTTGGAATGACTAATCAAGAAAAATTAATTCTTTCTAAAGTTTCTTTTCCCCTTACAAAGGATCAAGTTGTCTGGGTTGGGTTAGGAATACGGCTCTGTGACAACACTGGCTTGGGCCCATTGTTTAGGGCCATGTTTGTGTTCTTTCCCTGTGGAGTGGTCACTGTCTGTGCCCCTGCAGCCACCAATACCCTTACAGCTCTCCTGACCATCTCTGGAAGTGTCTCCAAGTGTGGCGCAGAGTCAGCTGGCTGTAGTTCTCACTGGCTTTCCAACTGGCCATCCTGCAAAGAGGGCTGGGTCAAGGAAACGCCTTTCTTTTTTTGTACTGAGGGAATGGCCACCTCTCTGGTTCACCAAGTCGCATCAGCAGATTTGTCTTCAGACACCTTAAGACAGTTTGAAATGTCCAAATTATACAACAATGAATTGCCGTACAAGCTAGTTTTCTACCAGAGGAGGCAGGAAGTGGTCACTTGTTCTCAATTCTCCTTTACATAGTAGGTGTGGCCTCATTACTCCAAGAGAAAGTATGAGCAGAAAAAGAAATGGGTTGATTTGGGAATGACAGACTCACTGTTGGCCTCTAAGGAAGGGAATGTATGTCCCCCTTTAAGTTTGGGGTTAAGGAAGCCAACCCCAACCTCCATTACACAAAGGGTTTCTTGACCCCTTGGACACTGTGCCAGATGGGAAATGGGTCTGACCCTGAGTGACTTCTTCAGTGATTGATTTGAAAGTGCTTTCGTTATTTTCTTAACAGGTTTTTACCAGAGATGAGGATCCGGAAACAAGACGACAGAATAGTAACTTTTTCTCACTGTTGTTTCTCATCCTGGGAATCATTTCTTTCATTACATTTTTTCTTCAGGTAAATGTCTACATTTTCACTTGATTGATTTTGAGAAGTTCATCATTATTCACTTGTGGGAGTTCGTAAACACCTATGTAATTTGCTTTTTAGTAGCATTGCACCTATGTTAACTGGGCTCTTGGCAACCTAGTTTCTTGGGGTGTTTTTTTAAAAAAAGATGTTTTGTTTCCTCTGGCTGCCTGGCTTATGTTCTTCTCTTCACTCTTACCTTCCCTCGGCTGAAATATTAATGAAACCAGAGGGAATGGAGCAAAGGAATTAAATACTCTAAGGGATTAGTATGATAAGGTACTATGGGTTTTGGTATTAGACCTAGGTAGAGTAGAAGTGGAACCAGTTTTCAATTTTGTAGATTAGGGCAAATAAAAAATTTAAATGGTCTAAGCCTGATTTCCTAATCTGCCTGTAGATGATTAAAAGAGGTAATGTGACTGAGTGTCCAGGCCGGTGTGAGGCAGTTGGAGACATTTACTCACTTAGTCAACGGATAAATTACTAGCCACATGTGATTTTTTTTAAGAGAATTCTGAATAGGTCTCCTTATTTAGCATGTTGTTAGCATCTATTAATACTTCTTTAAAATTTCTGTTAAAATGACATTTTAGGTACTTTTTTAAGATTGTATTTATTTATTTTTAGAAAGAGGGGAGGGGAAGGAGAACGAGAGGGAGAAAAACATCAGTGTGTGGTTGCCTCTCACTCGCCCTCCCACTGGGGACCTGGCCTGCAGCCCAGGCATGGGCCCCGACTGGGACTCAAACCAGTGACCCTTCGGTTCACAGGCCGACACTCAATCCACTGAGCCACACCAGCCAGGGCTCTCTATTAGTACTTTCAATAGAACATTTTTCTGGGCATTGTATAGGAGGCATGAAAGAAAAATACTGAACTCTTTCATTACTAAGTACTTCGAGTCTCATTGGGGTATTTGACCATACTGTAAAATAGACGTGACCTTCTTTCTAACTGTGTCCAAGATTTCCATGCCAATCTTAATACCATGGGAGTTGGGAGAAGGTAAAGATTGCTGAGGGTGAAGTTGGTTAAAGAATTTGGAGGGAATTAGGCTTGGAGCTGGTCCCTCAAACTTGAGAGTTTGAGATTGGAGAGCCAAGGCAGTTCAGGCAGTACCTTTGTACCGCAGGGAAGCATAGGAGAGTAGAGCCTGGCTTGCCTGGGAAGCCAAGGAGAAAACAAAGGCTCCGAATGCTGGGACCCCAGAAGCGCAGGTATGGCGCCGAGCCTGATGTTAGAATGCCCAGCCCCTCATTTAGAAACAGAAGGAGGGCGCTCAGTAGGTGATGAATCCTCAGGCCCTGGGTTCCCGCTCTGGTAAGGATTCTCAGAGACCCAGATTCAGATTCCACCTGTGCCACCTTAGAACTGTGGCCTCTGGCAACTTAACCACCTCTCCAAATCTCTGTTTCTTCTCTGCAGTGGTTCTTTTTTTTTTTTTAAGATTTTATTTATTTATTTTTAGAGGCAGGGGAAGGGAGGGAGAAAGAGAGGGAGAGAAATGTCAGTGTGTGGTTGACTCTCATGTGGCCCCCACTGGGGACCTGGCCCGCAACCCAGGCATATGCCCTGACCGGGAATCGAACCAGTGACCCCCTGGTTCATAGTCCGTGCCCAGTCCACTGAGCTACACCAGCCAGGGCTCTGCAGTGGTTCTTACAGGGTTGTCATGAGGACCTAATGAGCTAGCACAGGTATAGTGTCAGGAAGCACTTAACAACAGCTGGCTCTTCATTGTTATATTGCCTCCGGTATAAGAATAGCCATCTTCCTGTAGTGGGCAAGGCATTTCACATTTCATTGAGCCTAATAGCAGAGACCTTAACCTGGTCATCTCCAAGTAAATGTAACCATTTTAGTAATTTCAGGCTTAAACTCAAGTAATCTAACCCTCCTTGTCCTCCTTCTCTGCATTGGCATGTGACAGCTGGGGGTTGTGCCACATTGCAGCGCAGGGTGGAGGGCGATGGTCGCTTCATGCTGGCAACCTGAGGGTTGTGTGGCCCCTCTGCCTTCGGTTCATGGCCCCACCTGGCTGTCCCCTTTATCAGGTCCACATAGGAGAACTGGTTCCTTCTTCACTTGGGCTCTTTGCATCTGTTTCTTCCCTTCTCTCCATGACGTCCCACACACTACTTGGCAGTGCAGCGGAGGTGCGGTTGCCTTCCTCTGCTTCTCTGATTCTGCGGGAGACTCGGGCTGTTAGGAGGGCCCCTCCTGTCCCGATGCACCACCGAGTGTTTCCGCTCTGCTTTCGACAGTGCCATGGTGTGGCAGCCGTCATCTGCAAGCTGCCACTTCCCAGAGCTCCAGAAAGAGAGGGAGCACTGCGTCCTTTAGTCCTGTATGCCCAGACTCACTGGGGTGAGAGCTCTGTTGCCCTTCCCCCTAGAAGTGGCCCGATGTGGGTGCACAATCACAGCCTACTCTATTCTTGCCCAGTAACTTTTCCTCCCTCCAGATACAGAAGGTTGTATCCTTGGCAGATGGAGAAGAGTAGTGTGGAAAATTCTCAGTGAGCGTTCTTCCCCAACCTGTTTTTCTCCTAGGTTTTGCTTTTTGTCAACTTAGAAACTAAGAATTTGATTTTGATATCTTTGTCTTCTGCATCCTATATGGCTGACGTGACCGTATATTCCTGTTTTCCCAGATTACACCTCAGGCCTGGTATAGTTATTAATAGTACCTCTTTTCGCTCTCCAAAGTATCCTGGTTTGGACCCTGTTTAGCGTGCCCCCTACCTTGGGAACAGCTCCAGCTTCCTGTGACAGACCCTGGTTCACTGGGGAAATAAGTAGGGGTGGCTTGCCAGCAAGCTGGGAAGTGGCAGCGTCAACTTTGAAACTGGGTATGCTGCCTTAATGTATAGTCACTGAAACATAGCCAGCTCTAGAAATCAAGCTTCCTGACTTTGTCCTGTGTTCTCTTTAGCAATGACATCAGGCCCCCCCTCCTTTTATGTAATCAGTGCCTCCGTCTCTGATAAGTCCCCTTCCTTATGGTATGTTCTCACTCTTCACAGGGCTACACATTTGGCAAAGCTGGAGAGATCCTCACCAAGCGCCTTCGATACCTGGTTTTCAAATCCATGCTGAGACAGGTATTTCTATTGAGGAGAATACCTAGGATGGGCAGAACTCCTGGGTCCCCTCCTGGGCCCCCTCCTGGGCCCTGTGGACTCAGGCAGTGGGAGCATCATCAGGTTACTCAGAGACGCTCCTGCTTTGCTCTTCTCTGGCTCTGATCTTGCAGATGAGGCTGCGTGCCGCCCAGGTGCAGGCTCAGAGGTCCTGCCGTCTGTCTGCTGTGGGTGGGCACAGGATGGCTGCAAGGCAGTCTCCAGAGCAGATTCACCTCCAGCCTTTGTCTTAACCGCTGCAGGCAGGGTAGGCGCCAGTGATCTTCAGAGCCCCTCATCCTCTTCTTTCCTTCTTTCCCCCGGGAAACCCAGGGTGCCTGTGTTTCTTCCCTCCAAGAGATCTCTTGTCCTTTCCCTCTTGTCCCTTTCTTTCCACAAATCGAAATTCCCACAGCCCATGTCTTCACTGTCCATTTTCTTCTCCGGGGCTAGATTGATGGACTAACTCAAATTGCAGTGTAACTGGCCGCTGATGGCTTAACCTAACGCTGCTCACATTTCAGACTTTCAAAACCCTCATGGACAGATGTGATGTTTTCCTGGGGAAAGGGGGACGAGAGATTCAGGGAATGTAGCCCAAAGTAGCCTAGTTCAAACAGGAAAGTTTCTTTAACAACATGAATGTTTTGTGACTTTGTAATATAATTTTCCACTAATCCCTTGCCAGAGAACAAAATGATGCGCCAAAGGATGCTCCAGACATGCATTTGAGCACTTGCTGAGAAGCATCAGTTTGCAGCGTTAGGGTTTCTGAATGACATTCACATTTTCCCAGCTGCCTTTTGTTCCTCAGTCCTTTTCTGCTCCTACCACTCAAGGCCACTTTAAAAGAAGACATAGTTACCAGAATTGCTAGCTCATGACCAACAGAACACGACTTAATCTGACAAGTGATAGGCTGTTGTTTGATGGAGGGCCCTGTCCTAGGACTCTGTCAAATTTTGGTAGCTAAGGTTCTTCCTAGGCTCGTGGCTGACCTTGGTCCAGGGCCAAATGCCACACTACCCAGCAGCCCTCAGGCCAACTCCTAGGTCCATTACATTTTGGAAGCTAAGCTGATGGTTTCATAATGTCTTTTCCATAAATTAAGTCCGGTCATGCTACATTTAAGTGCCTTCTGCTTACCAGGCATTATACTAAGTATTATAAGTCATTCAAACCTGAATGGACCCTGTCATCAGGAAAGGTATATTCCAGTGGGGGAGGCACTTAGGGGCTTAACAGTTTTGAAGAACAAATTGATGCATACTCTTAAGAAGTTACAATGCTGTTTTTTTTTTCTTTTTAAAAAAAATTTTATTGTGTTTTTTCCCATTACCATTTAGTCCCCATATGCCTCCCCATCCATAATCACCACACTGTGGTCCATGTCCATGAGTCCTTTTTGCTTTTTTGCTCAGTCCCTCCACCCCCTACCCTCCTGCTGCCTTAGCTGTCCTCATGCTCTGCATGTATGAGTCTCTGTCTGTTTTGCTTGTTTGTTCAGTTTCTTCATTAGATTCACATATGAGTGAAATCATATGGTATTTGTCTTTCTCTGACTGGCTTATTTCATTTAGCATCATGTTCTCCAGGTCCATCCACACTGTCACAAAGGATAAAATTTTCTTCTTTTTTAGAGCCAGATAGAATGCCATTGTGTAAATGTCCCATAGCTGTTTTATCCACTCATCTACTGATGAGCACCTGGGCTGCTTCCACATCTTGGTGATTGTAAATAATGCTGCCGTGAACATAGGGGTGCTTATGTTCTTTTGTATTAGTGTTTTGAGTTCCCTCGGTTATATTCCCAGAAGTGGAATAGCTGGGTCAAAAGGCAGATCCATTTTTAATTTAAAGCTATTTTTTTCTTAAATATTTTGGGGAAGAATGATAGATGCTGTTAATGCACATCACCAGCTCAGATAACTTTGTAGGATCATAGCTGTTTTTGTAACGGATATAAATTTATACCTCAACCATACAGTCTTTTTAATATTTGTATATTTAAAAACACAAGTGGTTTTATAAACAAAATCCTATTTTATGTTGAATATGAAATTTTCATTAGATTTCTTTTATTGATTTTTTTTAAACCCAATTAATTTATTCTGCCTTGAGCTACAGTTATCTAACTGCTATTCAGCTTCTCTATTTAGACGTCTAATAAACATTTCCTAGTTAGCATTCCCCACGTCGAACTTCAGATTCTCCTCTCCTCACAGGGTTCATTCCTTACACAGTTGTCCCCCGTATTAGTAAATGGGAACCCCATGCCACCAGTTGTTCAGGCTAAAAACCTTAGGGTCATTCTTGACTCCTTTCTTTTTATTTAATATTATAAGAGCCTCCTAACTGGTCTCACTGCCTCCGTCCTTGTCTCAATCCAGTAGGTTCACCTCCCAAGAGCCAGAGTCATTTTTTGAAACTGTAAGTCAGATCACAGCCTCGACCCCAAACCTGCTGAAAGCCACCCATATCCTTCAGGCTAAAAATCTGGAATCTTTGCAGTAGCCTGTAAAGTCGTACATGGTGTGGCTCCCATTTCCTTTCAAATCTATCGCCCACAGCTTCACCCATTTTTCAGTACATGGTCAATATATGCACTGACTCTCTGAATAAAGCCATGAGATGGGAGGAGTGGGAGAGATAAATGAGAAAGAAAATCTGTCTAGAGGAACGGGCAAGCTTGGAAAGTCATGCATTACAAAGATGCTTTGAAGGCTAGTGGTAGCTCTGAAGGCATTCTTGCTAGTGCATGAACAGATCAAGTATGCCTTTGCCACAGGGCCTTTGCACATGCTGTTTCTACCTTCTCTCACATATTCTCACTCTTCTCTTCATTCAGGTAACTTCTCAAATGTTACCTTACCGTCCTAGTCTAGAAAAATAGCACCTTTCCTCGCTTTTTTTCCTTCTTAACCTCTATTTTTTTTTTTCTTTTCTTTTTTTAATCCTTACCTGAGGATATGTTTATTGATTTTAGAGAGAGGGGAGGGAGGGACAGAGAGAGAGAGAGACACCAGTGTGAAAGACAAACATTGATTGGTTGCCTCTCGTACATGCCCCGATCGGGGATTGACCCTGCAACATTTTGATGTATAGGACAATGCTCCAACCAACTGAGCAACCTGACCAGGGCTCTCTTTTTCTTTATAGCATCATTACCACCTGGCATCATCTATATTTAGTTATTTGTGCCTTTCGTCTCTAGAATCCAGGCTTTTTTGTTCACTGTTGTATAGATTGAACACTTACAAATCATGTTTGGAACAAAATAGAGATTCAAAAAAAATGGACAATTTATGTGTTTGTCAATAGGTCCCTTTTCTTCTCTACTGAGTATCAAGTTCTCAGTGCTCAGTGCAGGAGCTATTAATGATAAAACTGAGCCTATCATTGTTCTTCAGAGCTAAGAGTCTTATAAATAGGCCTGTAAGTAATGAAATCATTTTTTGTGCCACAGGATGTGAGCTGGTTTGATGACCCTAAAAATACCACTGGAGCTTTGACCACCAGGCTTGCCAATGATGCTGCTCAAGTTAAAGGGGTACGTGCCTCCTGTCTGTTGGTGTGTGTTTTAATTGGCCACTTTGGATCTCAGCATGAAAGGAATGATTTCATCACAGGTGTTAGTTCCCATCATATTTAACAAAATGTTAAACAGGTAACCTACACAGTATATCATGTGCCTTCTACCAAAAATGTGAACTATTTAAACATCATATACTGTTTAGTATATAGAGGACTTCGAGCTTTCTTTTGTTATTTGCTGTCTTGTTTATGCCTTTAACGACACATGCAGAAAGATAATTATTTAGCAGAGGAAGTATTTATCAGCATGTCATGCAGGATCAGTCTAATGTTCAGTTAATTAACAAAGTTTTAATTGCCTCCAGAAAAAGGAATGTGTAAGAAAGTTCAGGGGGGAGGGAAGAAAACCTTTAAACAAACATCAAAAGAAATGAATGTGAAGCTCGTTAAAAAATTAAAGCAAAGGTAAAAGAAACAACATTAATAGACTAAAAAGCTTAAATTTAGCTATTATAGGGCCCAGCACAAATAATGCCCCTTTTTTATTACAAAATCTTTTATTACAAAATGATAAGTATGTAATTCTGTAACATAACAATATCACTTTCAAGTACACCATATGGCATTTTAGGTGAAGTGTTCAAATTAATAACTATAAATTATTATACCCGTATTACTACCCTACCAACCACACACAAGCAGGCGTTACTTCTGCCAGACCCTGAGTATGAATCTCTTTAATTGATGTAACTAGAAACTGTTGAGCCAGGATGTGTTGACTTATGGGTGAATTGACAATTTCTTCTACAACTGCTACTGCTTTTACAAAAATCCGCAAGATGATGACAAATTTGAAAGAAGTATGTGATCTCTGCTGCCTTTCTCTCCCTTGAACCTTATCAATCTTTAGCTTTTAACTCTTTCTGCAAGGTGCTATTATAATAACATTTCTTTTATCTAATATATGGGGCTTCTACAGGAATAAATTAGCAATACTGAGAATTGTAAAATTGTAATATAATCTTAGGAATTGTTTTAATACAGATTTCTTTGCTTAAAGCAAACAAATCAACAAAAACTGAGGTTTAGATCAAATTGTAGAACCTAGCAGAGCACAATGTGCACCACTTGAAATACCTTTGAATTTCTAAAATGGACAACATCCCTGACCTTATGGAGTCTGCATGGCATGCCAGAGCATCATTAAGTACTCTGGGGGGAAAATGGCATCAGAACAGGGGGTAGGAGCTCGCTGGTTGTCAGGGAAGGAAGGCCTCAATGATATGCTGATATATACAAGAGGCCTGAAGGAAGGAAAGGTGCCCACCCTGTAGGTCTAGAGAGGAGTCCTCTACACACAAGGATCAGCAAGTGCAAAGGCCCTGAGGCTGGAGCATTTCCACCTCAGAAGGAGCGTAGTGTGGCGGCAGTAGAGTGAGTGAAAGGAAGTCGTAAGAGTTGAAATCAGCATTAATGGAATTGCATGGGAAACCATTGTAGGGTTTTGAATACTGGAGTGACCCCATCTGAAACTTGTAAAGGCTGCTGAGTGAACGGGCTGCAGGGGGCCTGGGCGTGGGCAGGGAGTCCACCGCAGTAATCCAGGGGAGGGATGATAGCATTTTAGAATAAGGTGTCCGCAGTGAAGGTGATACAGAGTAAGTAAGTTCTGGGAATATTTTGAAGGTACACCCAAAAGGATTTTTTGGTTGGTTGGGATACAAAATAAAGGGGATTTAAGAATGACTCCAGAATTTTTGACCTGCACAACTGAAAAAAAATGGAGTTGCTTCTTAATGAAATGGGGAAGCCTGTTGGGAAGAGCAGGTTTGAGGGGGAGCATCAGGAGTTCTGTTTGGAACATGGTGAGTTTGAGATGCCAACATGAGATGTCCAAGTGCGGATGTTAAGAAGGCAGGTGGATTTGCAAGTCTTGAGTTTAGCAGAGAAGTCTGGTCTGGAGATAGACATTTGGGGACTTTTCAGGCATTGGTGGCTTTTAAAGTCACAAGACTGGAGATGGCCAAGGAAATGTGTAGCTAGAGAAGCTGACAAGACTTGGGGTAAGGATGAACCAGCAGGGAAGAGCGAGAAGTGGCCAGTAAGGGAGAAAAGCAGTGTCCAAGAAACAAAATGAAGAAAGCATTTTAAGGAGGGAACAACCTAGGATATCAAATCCTGTTGGTAAGCTTACAGGGTGACCCGAATATTCCACAACGCTGATGGTGTTCGTGGTGGGGTGTGTGTGGCTCTCACAAGACTGTCGCAGGGGTGGGGTGGGAACAGAGCCTGATGGGAGTGGGTTCAGGAGAACAGGGAAAAGACGAATAGGAAACAGGTGGACGGGTCATTAAAGGGCTTTCTGGTCAATGGGGCAGAGAAGTGGGGTGTCAGGAGGAGTTTGTGAAGTATCCATCTCTGTTTTATTTTCTGCTTGAATTGACGTAGGAATCAATTCCTGAGCGTGGGAATAAGTCTGCTTTGCTAGCTTCCTGGAGAAGCTGTTCTGAGGGATAGCAATCCCTGCGCCCATTGTTGTCTTCACGCTTTCTGAGTCCTGTACTCCTTAGCCAAATGTCGCTGCCACAACTGTGCTCCTCCTTTCAGAGATGCACACATCCCACACCCTGTTCAGTGTTGAGGACACAGTCCTGGGGAGACACTCACTCACTCTCTTGGGGCCGAACTCGAGCAGATGCAGTCAGGGCATTCTTCTCTGTCCTCCAGGCCATGGCCTGCTTTAGGCCACAGTGCTTTTCTTTATTTGTCAAGTGGCAGGTGGTTCTTTCCCTTTACAGTGTTGTTTGTGAGGCCCTTGGCCACGCCCAGGAACTCCACGAGTCCCTGTTGCCCGCTGGTGTTAGTGTCTGCTTTTCACTCAAAGGCGTCTCAAACTTGCACTCTCATAGCCTCACCGGTACGCACGCCTGCACACCTGTGTAAGCCACGGTGAGCCAGGACGGCCCTCCAGCTCTTAAAGCAGCGCTAAAAAAAGAAAGCCCAGGGAAGAGGGGGCAAGCAGATTGGTGAGTGCCGTCTGAGCCAGGAAAGCGCAGTGCAGTTGTGTCTCAAGCTGGCTGAGAGAAGGTGCTTGTATCCACCTTAAGCCACCAGCTGACCTGTTTGTGATAGGGGATGTGTGTGCGTGTATGTAAGTATATACACATGCAAATGCATGCATATGTGCACATACATATATCCGTACCTGTCTGTTCCCCAGAGGGAGGTAGTGCCATTAATTTTTGTGAGTAAAACTACCTGGGACAAGCACTGCTGTCACCAGTCATTGCCACCCAAGGCAGGGCTAACTCAAGTTTGCGTGTATGTAATTGGCGATACTGTTGATTGAGGTTAAATTGTCTTTTATATTTTACTTACCGTTAGTGATACATTTTCTCAAATATATCTTTGAGTGAGTAGCTCGATTCTGCTAAGTATAAATTAGAAGAAAATATATCTCAATATTTGCCTAGGAAACGGTGGGCTTGTAAATTTTATTTATTTTGGTATTAAGACTAGACTCCTGCAGAAAGAAAAAGCAAAGGAGAGCCATATGGAAATCACAAGGAACTATGTATTTTTAAATTTTTTGAGAGGGTGGTGGACGGAAAGATGAAGTTAAGTGTTTCTAACTTCAAAAGGAGGTCCAGAAAATATGTTTTTATTCAGTAAGCACAAATATTTTAAAATTGCATTTCAAGTAATGTGGTGACGTTCTGAGGGGGAAATAGAGTCAGGGGAGGGAGCACAGGGAAAGGTGATGAGGAGAGTGAGTGGGAGAGGAGGTGAGACGTGCGTGCATCTGAGTGCCGTGGGGGGTCGAGGGGATCGTGGGCTTCCAGTGGTAAAGCATTTTTGTCTCACTTGCTTCGCACTTGGGCTGTGGTGTTTATAGTGTTACCTCCTCTCAGCCCTGCTTTTTGAAATTAAATTAAATTAACCAAGGGCTTAATCTCTCCCCACCCCAACTGATGGTTCTAGATCTTTTAGTTCATCTTTCACATGCATAAAAGAAGAACTTGTCATCTTTAATCCATTTTACTCATTTCTGTGGCCTTGACTAACATCCAAGGCTAGTATTTATATGTGTGAAAGGTTATGTGCCCATATGACTCATCTGCCCTGAACTTGGGGAATGTTCTTTTCTAAGTATGTTTTATTGATTATGCTGTCACTGTTGTCCCAATTTTTACCCCTTTGCCCCTCTCTGCTCAGTGCCTCCCTTCTCTCTAGCAATCCCCGCCCCTTAGTTCATGTCCATGGGTCATGCATGTAAGTTCTTTGGCTTCTCCATTTCCTATACTGTTCTCAACTTCCTCCTGTCTGTTTTGTACCTACCAATTATGCTTTTTAACCCCTGTACCTTTCCCTCCCGATTCTTCCCCTTCCCCTGCCTACTGATAACCGTCCATGTGATCTCCATATATATGATTCTGATCCTGTTCTGGTTTTTTGCCTAATTTGTTTTGTTTTTGTTTTTTAGATTCAGTTGTTGATAGTTGTGAGTTTCTTATCATTTTAATGTTAATAGTTTGGATCTTCTTCTTTTTCTTAAATAAGTTCCTTTAACATTTCATATAATAAGGACTTGGTGATGATGAACTCCTTTAGCTTTACCTTGTCTGGGAAGCATTTTATCTGCCCTTCCATTCTAAATGATAGCTTTGCTGGATGGAGTAATCTAGGTTGTAGGTCTCTGCTTTTCATGACGTTAAGTACTTCTTGTCAGTTCCTTCTTGCCTGTAGTTTCTTTTGAGAAATCTGCTGACACTCTCATGGGAACTCCTCTGTAAATAACGCTCTGCTTTTCTCATAAAGATTTCTCTTTATCTTCAACCTTTGGCATTTTAATTATGATGTGTCTCTTTGGGTCCAACTTGTTTGGGACTCTGTGCTTCCTAGACTTGTATGTCTGTTTCCTTCACCAAATTAGGGAACTTTTCTTTCATTATATTTTCAAATAAGTTTTCAATTTCTTGCTCTTCCTCTTCTCCTGGCATCCCTGTGATTCAGATGTTGGCAAATGTGGAGATGTCCCAGAGTCTTCTAATTCTCTTCTCAGTTTTTTGAGTTCTTGTTTCTTCATTCTGTTCTGATTGACCGTTTATTTCTTCCTTATGTTCCAACTCATTGATTTGAACCCCGGCTTCCTTCCCTTCACTGTTGTTTCCCTGTGGATTTTTCTTTATTTCACTTAGTGTAACCTTCATTTCTTCCCTTATGCTTTTGTAGTACTCAATAAGATATCTAAGCATCCTTATCACTAGTGTTTTAGACTCCGTGTCTGATAGGTTGGCTATCCCTGTTTTGCTTAGTTCTTTTACTGGGGTTTTGTTCCATTCTTTCATTTGAGCCATATTTCTTTGTCTCCTCAATTTGGAAGCCTACCTGTGTTTGTTTCTGTGCATTAAGTAGAGCTGCTTTGACTCCCTGTCTTGGTGCGCCTGTTACATGTATGGGCTGGAGCCTTAGGTAATCACCAGGGCAGGGGCAGCGGCTGCATTGCTTTGTGGCTTTGTATGTGGGGGAAGGGTCAGAGAAGGGGCAGTGCTGCTGCCTGGCTGCTGAAGGCTTGTTTGGCACTCGCCTGGCTTGCAGTCACTTATGTCACTGGTGTCCTTCTAGCTGTTGCCCTGGCGGTAATTCCCAGAGTGGGTGGGCTTGCAGACATTCTAGGACCCTGCGGGCCCTTTAAATGGACTTTCCTGAGAGACCAGCAGTTTCTTCCACTGCCCCAACCCCCATTGGTTTTTACAGCTAGAAGTTATGAGGCTTTATTTTCATGGTGCTGGAGCCCTGGTCTGGCCTGGGGCTCAGTCCCCCGGTATCCCTAATGTGGGACCGCCTGTTCTGCCACCCACCGCTGTGCTGATGGCCGCCACCACACCCCTTCCTCTCTGCATCGGCTCCTGACCTCTGCCCCTCCCACCCGTCTGGATGAATATGTCTTCTTTAAATCCTTGGTTGTCGGACTCCATACAGTTTGATTTTCTGGCAGTTCGGAGTGTTTTTTGTTTTGAGATTAGTTGTGATCCTTTTCATGGTTATGCAAGGAGGTGAAGCATATCTGCCTCTGCTTCCATCTTGACCTGGAGTCTTGGGGGATGTTCTGAGTGCTTCTCTCAGTTGGTTGCTGTGGGAAGTGAGCTCTGATAGGACTTGTAGATGCTGAGAACAGGAGGAATCTGCATCCTCCCTGTGTTGCAGGCTCTCTCCAGGTTGTCACTCAACTTTCGATCGAAAATGTGTAAATGCCGACAGCCAGCTGCTTTTGAAGGCCACTGCATTCTTTGACCTATGCCAAATTTAGCAAAGTGCCTCTTTGATGGAAGCTCAGTGACTTCCTCAAATGAAAATAAATGTTCTGTTACTTACACTTTCTCTTTCAGGCCTGGGGCAGTTCTTTGGGACAGAATTTAATGTATAGAGGCCGCCAGTAGTTGGAGCGCCCTTTCCCCTAATTACCGGTCTGTCACTTGTATCACCTAAGTGCTGAGTGAGTTTAGAGGGTTGGTACTGGGGGACTGTTGTAAATGAGTCCGTCCTGGAATGCAGAGCTGAGAGAAGCTCAGTTACTGATCGGTGTGCCTGCTCATTTCAGGAACTGGGAGAAAGTTGTCCAAAGTCACAAAGGTGGCAGTGACCTCCCTAATCTTTACCTGAGACCAGCCCCACTCAAGCAAAGGAACTTCTGGGAGTAGAAGAGAACACGGGTCATTTCCAGACTAAACAGATCTGAGGGCCAGAGCAGGAATCTGGAGCGGCCTGGGGGCACAGAGTGTTTCCGGGGTGGAGCAAGGGCAGTGGTGGACTAGACGGACTTTATCATTTGACGTCGGCTTGAGAGTTGGAAACCACCGCCTGCTGTGGAAGCTGTGCTCCAGGCTCCCTGTGGCATTCAGACCGAAGGATCTGATGCCTGCTCACTCTCCTTCATTAAATTCCATAACTGTCAGCTCTCTGTATTTTTTCCAAGTCCAATGCAGGTTAAATTAAATACAAGAAGATCTCAAAGATGTCAAGATACATTTGAATATCCTTAATGACAAATATTAGGCTTAAATTATAAGTAGTTCTGCATCTAACATTGGAAATTTTCCAACACCCCCAGTTTACTATTTGTCAGACTCTTCTATCTTGTTAATCTGCAGAGCTCACTTTAGTGATCATGGTTTGATTGGTGAATATTTCCTTGGCATGACAAAATCAGAAGAGGTAGAAATGTGCGATTGAATTCTGCATCATCGACCCTGTACTCTCAGTGTTTATCCTGAAGTCATGAAAGTCTTCATTTTACAAACCCAATAAACCAACAAGTAACCATTTGTTTTTGTTTTAGTATGAGCAGAGAATTAATAGATTTTCATGAGGCCGAATTGCCACACTCCTAAAGAAAATGTAAACATGGATTTTAAAGATAACGTACGAGTGTCCGTCTGATTTGTTTTGTTTGTTTGTTTTGCAGGCAACCGGCTCTAGACTTGCTGTCATCGCCCAGAACATAGCGAACCTCGGGACAGGCATCATTATATCCTTGATCTACGGCTGGCAGTTGACACTGTTACTCTTAGCTATTGTGCCCATCATCGCAGTAGCAGGACTTATTGAAGTGAAAATGTTGTCTGGAAACGCACTCAAAGACAAGAAAGAGCTGGAAGTTTCTGGGAGGGTGAGTCACACTAACTTACTTGCTTACCCAAGTGAAATATTCTAATCAGTGTTGTTCTGTTACTATAACTTCACAACTACTTAGAAGCTCAAAGAATGTTTTTAAAAGCATTCCTCAAAGCAATCTTACTAATCAATAACAAAAAAATAATCTGATCAAAAATGGGCAGAGGACATGAAAAGACATTTTTCTCCAGAGAGGACATACATATGGCCAATAGACATACGAAAAGATGCTGCTCAACATTACTAATCATTAGGGAAATGCAAATTAAAACCACAGTTTGAGGTACCACCTCACACCTGTCAGCCTCATGCACTGTTGGTGGGAATGTAAAGTGGTACAGCCACTGCAGGAAACAGTACAGAGGTTTAATTCTCAACAAATTAAAAATGGAACTACCATATGACCCAGTAATTCTACTCCTGGGTGTTTATCCAAAGTAATCCAATGCACCAATTCAGAAAGATACGTGCTTCTCTATGTTCACTGCAGCATCTTTACAATAGCCAAGATATGGAAACAACCCAAGTGTCCATCTCAATAGACAGATGGATACAGAAGAGGTGGTACATATATTCAATGGAACATTACTGGACCATAAAAAGGAAATGTTGCCATTTGTGACTGCATGGATGGACTAGAGGATATTATGCTAAGTGAAATGTCAGACAAATGCCATGTGATTTCATTTATAAGTGGAATTGAAAAAACAAAATAAATGAACAAACACAACAGAAACAAACTCAAATACAGAGAACAAACAAATTGATGGTCGCCAGAAGGGAGGGCGGTGGGGGGATGGGTGAAAAGGTGAAGGGATTAAGAAGGACAAGTTGTCAGCTGTGAGAAGAGTCACGGGGGTGTGAAGCACAGCACAGGGAATGTGGTTGACAACAATGTAAAAACTATGTGTGGCGTCAGGTGAGTACTGGCAGTATCAGGGTGATCACCTACTAAGTGATATAAATGTCTAATCACTATGTCATACACCTAACTGGCATAACATGTGTCAAGTGGAATTGAAAAATTAAAAAAGAAATGTTTAATGATTAAATGATAGAAACTCTCTGGAGAACAAACTGGTAGTATATGCCATGTTTCTTACAGTTAGTTTATTCTCTTTGACCCGAGAGTTTCACCTTGAAGAACTTCTCCTAAGGAAGTAATTCAACAGTGACAGGTGTTTTTGTAGAAGGATGGTGATCACAGCATTGTTTTTCATTTAAAAAAACTAAAAGCCTTGTTCAAAAATAAAGGGTTGCTTCAGTGTCCGGGATATTAAGTGGCCCATTACACATCCCATTATTAATGTGTATTTAATGACCTTCAAAAGTACTCTTGATATTTGTTAGGGTAAAAAATAATGATACAAATCCAAACATGGAATTGTATCCTGGTTTTGTTAAATATGTACATGTTTAGGAAAACAACATGTAAGCTAATATGTCAAATACTCCAGTACATAACTTCGTGTTACTTTCTGCACCTTTTTAATGTTTTCCAAATACCAGTTGTCCTGAATGATAGTTATGAAGAGAAAAATACAAACATCACCTTTAAACACATAAAACCTGTGAACTTAAACCCTGTGACCGTCGTAGAAGCAAGAGCACTGCAATAAACATGAAGTGCTGAGTTCTCAGGTCAATTTTGCTGGTGGAAGGCCGTGTGGCTGTAGGTGGATGCCATTATCTGTTTAAACTGTGGCTTCTCTTTCTGTAAAGAGGAGATTGAATTAACTGATCTTCCTCCCAGATCTAAAACTCAATTTGATGAATTACTTAGTATCCTTTTTCATAGCGAAGAAGCTCATAGGTCATAGTAAGTTAATAATATTAATTTATTAATGCATATTATTTATCTCTTTTATGAAATTCAGCCTAATGGCCATCGTTTGTCTTTGTGCCTCTTAGTGACTGGGTGCTCTCTGTTGCAGATCGCTACCGAAGCAATTGAAAACTTCCGGACGGTTGTTTCTTTGACTCGGGAGCAGAAGTTTGAGCAAATGTATGCACAGAGTTTGCAGCTACCGTACAGGTAATCACGCTGCAGCATGGCGGGGCTGGGTGGAGGGGCGGTGGAGTGGGAGTTTTTCAATCACCAGATTGGTTTTCAGAAGTATCGCTTTTCCTGGAAGGTAGGGAACAAGGGGAGATGCTACTAGAAGGGAACCATCAGGCAAGTACTTGTAATTATCCAGGAGGAATGATCTAAGACAGGGGCATCTCTGAGGTAGAACCTGTAAGAACCGATGACTGATAGGAAGGGGTGGGAGAGAGATTAAGGATGACTCTGCTGCCAAGTTTGGATAGTGATGCTATTATTTGCTGTCGCTGGAAATTAGTTCTTCACGGAACACAAAGTTTGGGTATTGGTGGACCTGAGGGCTGGTACCTCTTGCAGTGTGCCTTCTCTTCCTCTCTTTGCTGGTTGCCAGGGGAAGCCTTCTGCCCTTCCTGTACTGAACTCACCCAGTGAGAGCTCTAGTTTCAGTTTCAGTGAGTCTCAGTTTCTTTTATGGTAAAAGATGTGTTTTCAGTGGGTTATCGGTGGGTTTTCAAACTTTTTTTATGAGAGTAGAGCCTTTTTTTCTGGAAAAAAAATTTCATTTGAAATCCCATTGTATGAAGTAGCTGTAAACAGGGCTGGTCTTGTTGAAGCGGGGGTAGAAGGCCCAGAGGGCCGCCCCTCATCAGCCTGCTCCCCCCTTCACGTTGCCCACTTCCACGTGGTTCAGAAAATCTGTGAGTGTTCACTCCTTTGTGAAACCTTCTCTAGCTCCCCCAAACGTTACTCATGAGATAGATACCTCCATTGCATGTACCCTAATCCAACGTGACTCCTGGGTCCCTGAGGGCAAGAACGTGCCTGACTCCTCTGTGTTGCCAGCATGGTCCCTGCAGCTGGTAGGTGTTGGATAAATGTGTGTCGAGTGAGCATTTCCCATAGAGGACATATGCTATTATGTCCAAGAGTGCGGGGAAGGGGAGGGGACTTGCGTTTATGAATCCTTTACTGGCTCGTCATGTTTTCCTTGGCTTTTTTGAACTGCCTCAAAAACTTTGAAGTGTGGTTAATCCTTCATTAAAGATAAAAGACACCGAGGCTCAGAGATGAGGCAGTTTCCTAAATTCTCACAAGTGGTAAAGTGAGGACCAAACTAAACCCACTTTTGTCTGCCATACCTCCATGCACCACCACTAACCGATCAAAGGTTACGTTTTAAGGGCTGAGAAAAGAAAGCCAAGTAAGTTGCAAAATGTCTTCTTTTCAGAAACTCTTTGAGGAAAGCACACATCTTTGGAATCACATTTTCCCTCACCCAAGCGATGATGTATTTTTCCTATGCTGCCTGTTTCCGGTTTGGTGCCTACTTGGTGGCAAATAACTTCATGAAGTTTGAGGATGTTCTCTTGTAAGTATTGGGTTAATATTTATACTTTAACTCTAGAAATAAAACAGGTGAACATGCTTAATGCCTGCATGGAAAGCCTGTACTGTGAAGCTTCAGGAAGAGATTTCAGCGATTCAGAACGTGTCAATTTGCCTCTGAGTCTTTGTGCAGTGGCACTGAAGCCCGAGTTTCATTTGGGAACTCAATGACTTTCTCTCGCCCCAGTGCTGACTCACACACTTGACCTTTCAGGTCTGTGGCTAGTTTGGGGTGGTGATTCAGTAAGAGATTTCCAGAAGGCCTTGGCACTTGGGAAGAAGCCTAAGCCTGAACCAAGCACCTGGCTCCTTTTATTAAAGAACTCTAAACAGGGCAGCTGTGGAGCACTGAGTTCTGCAAGCCCTGGCAGAGTCCAGGATAAATTTGGTCTCTTTGACAAAAGAAGAGAAGCTAGAAGGTAAGAGCTGGAGAATTTCAGAAATGACAAAGGCAAGCTAATTGGGATTCCTGCTGCATCTCTGTGAGTACAGAAAGTTGTATCTCGGTCAGGGGGGACAAGGCCTGACCTTCAGTTTACTTCCAAATTAGTCAGATATGCATTTGGGTATTGAAAGTGTGTGTGATCTTTCTGAGTGTCTAGATTTGGTGCTGGGTGAGGGTCTGCCCTTCATAGATACCATCACTAGTAGTAATATGGTTTTACATTTAAGCCAGAATCATCTGAGCCTGGCAGCATAGTGTGTTAGTATAATATTGTTTTCCTCTTTAGACATGGACATGAGGACACGTTAATTTTCTCAGGATGACCCCAACAGATTTAAAATTCCCACTCAGTATCTCTTTCTGACAAATACAGGTGCTATTTCCAACCATGACCAAGAGATCAAGACCAGGCATCACTGGCACTGGGGCTTCAATTAGACAACTGCTTGATATGGTGCTTCCCTCCCCAGGAAAGGGTTGGACTGAGTAAAGTTGCTGACAGTTGGATGCTTAGATTCAGAAAACCTGTTGTCCAAGCAAAGGGAAGAGAAGGCCAGTCTGATCAGAGAGCAGACCGTTTTGAAAAGATGCCCCAGGTCTCAGTGAGAACAAGCCCAAGATTAACCATCTGTGTGATTCATTTAGAGCTTTTTTAAAAAGACACCATGTGCTACATTTGCACAGGCATGGAGTCTGGACTCTGGTGGAGAGGAGGCGATGGACTCGCAGTGTTATGTCCGAGGGTTCCCAAGTTGTGGGTCCATTCCAGACCACTGTTTAAAAAGCATCTGGATGAATGTGTCCAGAGGAAAAGCAGCTGGAGTTGGGAGAGCGAAAGGAGGTGTCAGAGGAGCAAGTTGCCTACGTTGCCCCCATGGTGCAGCAGGAGTCCCAATCTTGCTTTCCTTTGTCACTTCTGAAATTCTCCAGCTCTTACCTTCTGCTGCTCTGATGGTTCACAGTATCCCAATATTTGAAGAGCTGTCTTAAGCAAAAGGATGTATTTCTTCAGTCTGAAGAAATTTTCAACAGTAGACTTAATCAAACTTGCTACTTCCAAAAATAGAGGAGAGAAGCCAACTTAGGGGAAGTGCCTGGGCATAAACATTGGGAGCTGGACCTGATTTCCTGCAAAGTGTGCCATGGTTCCCATGGCAGAGGTTACGAAGGGTGATGCATCTGGGTCTGTAAGGAACTCTTTACCATACAGCTCATAGGTTTTCTAAGACTCTGATGTCATTCCAGTGCCACTGCCTGTGTTCATTATTGATTCACAAAAATGCTGCATAACAACCAGCCACTACAGTAGCATCAATGATAGGCATTATTTTTGCCCACAAGTCTGCGGGTCAGCCGGGCAGTTCTGCTGATCTAGGTTAGGCATAATGAAGCTCAGTTAGGCTCACGCATGTGTCTGCAGTGAGCTATGAGCTAGTTGGCTGGGACCCACACAGCTCCCCTCCATCCATGCCTTGTCCTCCAGCAGGCTAGCTGGGCTTGTGGTAGTGGCCAAGTTCAGAGGGAGAAGGGCAAGGAGGGGGTAGAGAGAGAGTTATACAAGGCCCCCTGAGTCAGACTTGGAACTGGCAGCAGTCACTTCCACCATATCCTGTTGATCAAAGCAAGTCACAAGCCCAGTCCAGATTCAAAGGGTAGGAAAACAAATTCTCCTTAAATGGAGGAGCTGCAAAGTCACATTGCAAGAAGGTGAAGATATAGAAAGAGATGAAAACATGGGGCCGTTTTACAGTCAATCTGGTACGCCTTCATGAATTTATAAAGAACAGTGATTTGAACTTCTGTTTTATAATCGCTTGATGCAGTGCTCCCTGGCTGTGGAAGTACCAGCTTCCAAGCATTGAGGTTAATATTCTTTGCACATGGTTTGTCTTTGTTTTTTATAGGGTGTTCTCAGCTATTGTCTTTGGTGCCATGGCAGTGGGGCAGGTGAGTTCATTTGCTCCTGATTATGCCAAGGCCAAAGTGTCGGCGGCCCACATCATCATGATCATCGAGAAAACCCCACTGATCGACAGCTACAGCACAGACGGCCAAAAGCTGGTGAGTAGCATGTTTTGATTATAGGACCTGCTCCTAACCGATGAAGGAAAGTAGAAAATCATTGCTTTTTAAAATCCTCTGGTGATAAAATGAGACTTTCTAGATCATGGGTTCATTTTAACAAATGTTAATAATATGTGTTAACATCCAGTACTTTTGTATGACAGAGTTACAGGGAGACAGGAATATTGCCCACTTTATAAGCAAATCCTGTCATCGGGTTTTTAAAAATCTTTGTTGTATCTTCTCCATTACCATTTAGTTCCCTTATACACCACTCCCCCCAGCAATCACCACACTGGTGTCCATGTCCATGAGTCCTTGTTCCTTTTTGCTCAATCCCTCCACCCTCTAAACTCCCCCACCCACTAGCTGTCACCCTGCTCTCTGTGAGTCTGTCCTCATTTGCTTAGTTAGTTCAGTTTGTTCACTAAATTCCATATATAAGTGGACTCATATGGGATTTTTCTTTCTCTGACTGGCTTATTTCACTTGGCATAATGTTCTCCATGTCCATCCATACTGTTGCAAAGGGTAAATTTTTTTTCTTTTTTACAGCCGAGTAGAATTCCATTATATAAATGTCCCATAGTTGTTTTATCCACTCATGTATTTTATTATATGTAGATTATTCCTGAGGAACAGATCGAGTTATCACATTTGTATTGTATTAACAATACAGGCTATAAAAACACTGACTCTGAGATTTTATGTGTTAAATTCTAGCAGTTACGACTGAAAGCCAGTTATAATGCAGGTTCACGACCTTTGACACCTGGCACCAGAGGGTGTTGGCTACACAATGTGTTTCCAGGATTACTGCAATCAAATTTATTGATATTGTTCTGATTTTAGAACACCTTGGAAGGAAATGTGACTTTTAATGAAGTCGTGTTCAACTACCCGACCCGGCCAGATGTGCCCGTGCTTCAGGGGCTGAGCCTGGAGGTGAGGAAGGGCCAGACGCTGGCCCTGGTGGGCAGCAGCGGCTGTGGGAAGAGCACGGTGGTCCAGCTCCTTGAGCGGTTCTACGACCCCCTCGCCGGATCAGTGGTGAGCACCCTTTCTTATTCAACTCACTTGAAGTTTTTCATCACCTTAAAGCCTGAATGTATTTAATTCTTCACTATGAGCCTTTAAACAACAGTCCCACTTAAATTCTGACATCCTAGATAATGATCTCCAATCTGTATTATCTGCTTCAGCCAACACCCCCAGCCTCTCTCTCTACACTGCCCCTCTGCCTTCCCTTAATTGGGTTTTAGCTTACATAAGAAGACCCAGCAAAAAATTTAAGTAGCCAAAGATAGAGGAGGGGTGTAAGAGAGACAGTGTGGGAGCCAAGGATGGGAGGCGGGGGTGTCTCAAGGAGGGGCAGGTAGTCAGTAATGACAAAGGCAATGGAGGGTCAGATGAAGACTAAAAAGCATGATAGGATTTGGCAATTAATGGCATTCCAAGGTATTCTCAGTGAAGAGGTGGTGATGGCTAAGGTATGGTTAGGAGGGGAAACAGACACTGCATGTTATACTTTGATGAGGTGGATTCAGGAAGATAGGTTTGAGTCGGTCCTTAGGCGATAAGTAGAGCACGTTGCATAAGCGTGTGAGGGTTAGCCGTCAGTCAAGATGCCATTTGATCCAAAAGATCATGTGCAAAAATAGAGGTCATGTGATCCGTGTTTGATAAGTGATGTGTTCCCAATGTCCATTCCGGCCACTTTGGCTGAAACTGGGCTGAACCTGGGGTTGTAGCCCTCACACTTCTTTGAGTGACCCATCCGGGAAGGACAAAGGCATCATCGTGGCCTCGCTGCCGCACTCGTGGTCTCCCGACTGGAGAAAGCACTCGATAACAGAGTCGAGTTGGAAACAACAATGATGGTAAACAGTAGAATAATTAAACAAGAAAGAAAAGAAATTATTAATTATTGTTCTACACATGCAGACACAGAAGTGGAATGCAGTTAAAAACATGGACCGTATCAGTGATGTTTCAGTGGAAGAAGCAGAAACTGCTTTAGGTATTTCAAGTAGATAAGTGGTGCAAGGGAATTCGGTGTTTGCAAAGTCATTGGAAGATTGGAAAAAATGCTGTAAGAAAAAAAACATGGGAAGAGTGAAAGTAAAAAGTGAAAGAAAGGAAATGCTTTAAGACAGTCGAATCACGGCACTGTAGCTGGGGTGCTGTGGCCAGAAAGGTTGCAGGAAAGTAGGCTGATGTCACAGCTGCTGCAAACTTGAAGACCTGAGATCAGAGTGTGGCTTTTGCAAAACCTCCTGTCTGCTGGAACACGTGTGTTGGCTCACCACTGCTGCTGAGGAGAATCGGCCTCTGCCTTCCAGATTTTGCACAGGGCATCTCACGGGCAGAACCTCAGTTAGTTCCAGAACCAGGAGAAAGTCTGGGAGATAATTTTTAGCCTTCCAGTCCCTTGATTTATGGAAAGGCAGACACAGCATAGTATGGCAATGGATGCTGAGTACATAGGACAGTAACCATCTCAAGAAAACACTGACAGTGCCCTGAAAACAAAGTTCTCATCTGTTGTGGGAATCCTTTTATCTGCTCCTGGCATTTGCACTAGAACTAGAACTACTGCCAAGTGGTGCATAGCGGCCAGGCTTAGTGGAAGTGTCACCGATAAACACTAGTAAAAGTGCCGAGTTTTGTTTGTGAATATCAGTAGCCATTAACAACTCAGTAGGTTGCTAGTGGTTACTTCTTATTACCTTGTAAAAATGAGTATGCAGATTTAAGCATCATTTGATCAGAAGAAATTTTTTTAAAAAAGGACTTGACCACCAACCAGCTCAGGAAATCCTCATGACTATCAGTGGGCATTGAATTATTTTTTTTGGAAACATTAACCTGAGCGATGGTCCTCGAACTGGCATATGTCAGAAAGGCCTGGAGAGCTAATGAAGGACGCAGCCACCCTGGCTCATTCATGTAGGGCAGGGCTTGGCCTTTCAAGTTTTGCAATCTTCCCAGGTGACTCTGATGCCAATTACCGTTTGAGGACCACGGACCTGATACATTTGAAAGGTTTGGGGTAAACTGTGGAGAGGGTTGAAAAGCCAGCTAAGGAATTGTACGGAGCAGAGATTCCAAGTTTTGCAGAGTGTTAGACAATTTTATGGACTCTACTTAAAAGAATGCAAAGGTATATATAAAATTAGGTATAAAAGTAAATATTTGCCTAGAATGAAAATATCACAACAAAATATTGAAAACTTAAAGATTCTGTTTCCTTTCTACTTTAGGCAAGTTATCATAAATGCAGTACTTAGCTGGAAAAGCTTCCTGACTACAGCCAGGCCTTCCTCTCGCCCAGAACACTGTTCAAGTCCCCGCCTTTACCTGCAGTTGAAGCTCAAGTGCATTAGCTTCACTGTCAAACTACCTCTGGTTTGAGTCTTCCCCTGGCCTTTCCTTTCTCCTCTCTCTGGTGCATCCCGCACACCACCGTCAGAGTCCTCTGTCCCTCTGAGGATACAGCTAGATGCCTGTTGTCATTGTCTGGGCATTACCCAGTGGCTGCCTGAGCTAAGATGGGGACATTCCTCTTTTGAGGCAGGACAGGAACTCTCTTTCAACTATAAGACAGTTGTATTACTTAAACCCAACCTGTGGTACATATACCTAATCCTATCTCCCCCAGTAACTCACTAGGTGACCTTGTGCAAGTGACATAACCTTGCTCATTCCCTTGTCTGTAAAATGGGGATTGAAATCACAACCCCTCACAAGTGTTGTTGTGACGATTAGCAAGAGAATTCACGAGACCTGTTTATCCCAGGACCTGTGGTACATACTGTCAGTGGTCAGTATTTTATCCACAGTGGTATTTCAGAGTGAGTACATATAGCAGAATAGGACATATGGAATGAAAGCAAGCAGTGGATTCAACAGACTAGAAGAGAAATAGCTAGTCCTTTTAATTAGGCCTTACATTACTGTTACCACCGTGTTTCATTTCTTAACTAAGTTACGTAGGCCGTATCTTTGAACAGTGCTCACTGATTTCCTTGGCCAGACTGCCTTGGTCTTTCTTCAAACCACCACCCAGACCTCAGCCAGAGAAGCTCCGCCTTCACCTGCTTTACATTTGGGTCTCTAAACATGTCTTCCCTGAAACAGGATTCTTCAGCTAACACAGATTTTTAATAGTTTGCAACTCTGGTGCCCCGAGTGGGGATGAGGAGGCACAGAGTGTTACCATGTTCAGTCTGATGGAGGAACTCATTTAAACTTGCTGGGATCTTTCAAATTTGTCTGATTATAATGGTTAGGCAGTGTCTGTTTTCCTGCCAGGGACATGCACCTGGGAAAAAGTTCTTTTAAAACACCTAACTGCTCCTTTCCTCAAATTTCCATTTCTCAAGTACAGTGTTCCCTTTAACAAGACCCGCTGTTTCACCACATGCTTGTGTGGTTTTCCTGCCCCTCTCCACCTTCACTTCACACTGTAAAGAAGCCTGGGGCATAGATGCTTGGAATAGTTTCCATGGAAACTGGGCTTACTATCAGTAAGGTCATGGCAGTGTTTTCCATTTGCATCTGCAAGCTTCACAAACAGAAGCTGTCTTCCTGCAGCAGAGATTGTACCCTACTCCTGGCCAGCTGTCTCCCAGCCAGGCACACAGGATACAGAGAATCTGTGTGGCTCAGGATATACTCATCACCGCTATTAGAAAAGCTTGAGGCTGAGTCACTCACATCTTCTTCAGAGGGGATGAACAGCTCTCTCACTTGAATGACTAAATTCTCTTGCATGGTAGATGTTTTGAGCAGACATTTCCGCATCAGAGAGTAAGGATTTTTATCAGCAAGGCTGTAAGGAGCACCACCCGGGCTTCTGCAGCATAATTGGGGGAGCCAAGTGACTAGAGAAAGGCCAGCCTCCCTTTCCTGCTCCTCTGGCTTGGCATGGTAGATGTCCATCCATCAACCACCTCTCCATCATCTGAGGCTCCAAGTACCGCACACAGAGCGGTGCACACTGCTGGCAGTCCTTGGCATGCATACTCTGTGCCCAGCAACTGTGCTAACGGGTCCGTGCATGGTCTTGCTTAATCCTTACTTCTATGAGTTTAGGAATTGCCATAATTCTCATTTTAGCCCTAAAGGAAACTCTCGAGAAATTATATCACTTTCCCAACATCAGCGCCTACTTAGAGTCCAGCAGGCCACCTCCTCCCACACTCACTTCTGTGCCGTTTAACCGCTGCACCCCATTCCTCAAAACCCTGATCCTAACACACTCAGATCAGATCGGAAACCTGACCTGCCAACCCATTATGTGATCATAGTGGTTATTTATTTCCAGTCTCATCTCAGCTGCTTTTCCTGTGAAAAACTGATACATAAGAATAAGGATGCTAGGAAGCATTCCAGAAATGTAATGTATTGTATTAGTTTCCTGTGGCTGCTGCAGCAAGTTTCAGCAAATTGAGTGGTGTAAAAAAAGCAACACAAATTTATTACCTTACAAATTCTGGAGTCAGGTGTCCAAAATGGATCTCATTGGGCTAAAATTGAGGCCAGCAGGGCTGGGTTCCCTCTGGAGGCTCCGAGGGAGAACCTGTTTTCTGGCGTTTCCTAGCTCCCGGCCCATCTTCTGTCTTTGAAGCCAGAAGTGACTGGCTGAGCCCTCCTCCTATTGCACTGCTCTGACCCTCGCTGTCCCGCCTCCCTCTTCCACAGCTAGGGACCCTTATGGTTACATTGGGTCCACCTGGGTAATCCAAGATGATCTCTCCATTTTGAGATCAGCTGATGAGCAACGTTACACAATTACCCTTTGCCCTGAGACAACACAGGTTTCATGTATTAGAACAAGGGCATCTTGGGTGTGTGTGTGGGGGGGCATTATTTTACATACCACATGCCTGTATCAAAAGCTAGTATTCAAACAGAAAAGACATGACGGTCCCTCAGAGCATTCAATGATAACCTTATTTAATTCTCCTTGATAATCCAAAAAACAAAAAAAAACCCTAACAACAAAAATGTAGTCCCACAGTTATTTGGCAGTTTTAATGTGTGAAGTCATGATACTAATTTTGCTAAATTCAAAATGTGCTTGTCTGAAGTTGACTTGTGAACTCTTGATTTCAGCTCATTGACCAGAAAGAAATAAAGCAGCTGAATGTCCAGTGGCTCCGAGCGCAAATGGGCATCGTGTCGCAGGAGCCCATCCTGTTTGACTGCAGCATCAGTGAGAACATCGCCTATGGAGACAACAGCCGGGTTGTGACCCAGGAGGAGATTGAGCAGGCCGCCCGGGAGGCCAACATCCACCACTTCATCGAGACATTGCCTGACGTGAGTCTCCCTCCAAACTAGGAGTCCAGGAGCCCATGGCAGCCTTCCTGACCCTTAGTTCGATTTCTGAAGGGCTGATTTACCAAAGGGGAAGAAAATCAATAACCATAACACACACACATCTTTACACGAGCATCCGGACACACTTCCTGTCCCCCTTCGATGTTATGTTTACCGGGTCACATGACTGACTTTCCCTGTGAACAAGTCTGACCTAATAGCACGTATGTCTGAGAGGCCCTTCCCTTCAAGTTTAAGTGCAGGGTCCTCAGAAGCAGGCATGACCCTCCCTCCCTGGTACTCTCCCAGCCTCCCTTCTGCCTCCTTGCAGCTCTTCCTCAAGCCTCAGACCTTCCTGTGGAGTCCGGCCAGGCTGTAGGACCCATGCCAGAAAGAAGGCTCTGAGTAGGGCCGAGCCATTGAGGTGACAGTGATGATATGTACTCTGTCACTGTTACACATTTCATGGGCCCCACACTCTGCTCTATGGGGTTGGCCACTGAAACCTTCCCGGGGCTGTTGTCCAACAGCTGTCCTCTGAATTCCTCCTAAAAATCTAGATAAACACAACTGCTCACCCTCTCTTAAGCTTTTTAAATCCTGTATTTTCAAGTGCATTTTGACGTAACTCATCTAACCCTCCCCCTTCAGTTATGTTCTGTATTGTGTATGGAAGTACTCCTTAAAACATAAAGCTCAGTGACCTTGAACCAGCAGGGAAGGCAGTCTCCTCATGGGGAATGGTGGCAATACTAGGTGGCCGTCTTTCCCAAGATTTTATTTTCCTGAGGTTTGTCTTAGGATAACTGGTGCCACCCCATCATAGGCACCAGGAGGGGACATTGTCCCCTTCTGCCCTTTACCTTGTTGCTCCAACTGTGAATAATTGACCCTTTCCAAGGCAAGCACATTTGAAAATACAGTTTCAATCTCCTTTACTAATGACAAGGTCAGGGTTCTCAACATCTGGGCGTGGACCAACACATCAGTGCCCCCTGGGGACGTGTAAGAAATGTGGGTTTTCAGGCCATGCCCCAGACCTGCTGAATCAGAAACTTTGCAGGTGGGGCCCAGCCATCGATGTTTTAGTAGCCCAGGTGACACAGACACAGGCTGAGGTTTGAGAACCCCTGGGCTAGGGACCGACAAAGACAAACACAGAGAAAAACTGTTCCCTAGCTTATTAAATATGCCTTGCCCCTCTGGCGTTTGTCTGCCCCTGGGATCCCACCTTTCTGGGCTCCTGGGCTCCATCTGCTACACAGAGCACGCCCACAGGTCTTGTGATTCTCTTTCACAGACAAGGAAAGAGAAGGCAAACCTCTTAAGTCCTATTTTCTGTCTTAGGAGCCATTTCTTCCCTTGAGTGATTTGTACTAGGGTTTACCTTGCCCTGAGGAGGCTGGTCTGGTTACCTGCCCTGCCTTTACCTGCCTCAGCAGGCTCAATACTTTATCACTGTGGCCCGGCCACCCTCACACTGACATGGTACACAGGCAGGATGCTTGCCTCCCAGGCAGGTGTAGCCCTGGGGTACGGCCAGTCCCAAACATCTACCAGAACCTCACCCGGAGTCTTCTTATTCCATTGGCAGGTGGAGTTCTCGGTCTGAGTGCTACAGAGCCAGGGTTGCCAGATACAGCAAATAAAAATAGGCAACACTATATAGAACAACTTTACAAACTCCAGATGTCAAAATCAGAGCCTGCTGTCTGACTAAAATCTTGCCCTGGCAAGGGCCTGTCAGTTAGAAGATAGTGTTGTCTTCTAGGCTGTGTGGGCTATCACATCCCGCTCAGCTCTCCCCACATGCCCTGTCCTTGTCATCCTGCCGAATAGTGATAGTTACCTAATGCAGACAACAAATATGTGAAAAGTAAAAAGAGCAGATTTCAGCTTTTGAGGTTAGATATCAAGATAGAATTTCTTAACATCTATTGAAGTTGTTGAAACGTTGGAGATAGTTTTATAAAAACAGCCACCAGAAGGCTGTATCATCCCAAGAATTTCTTCCCTTGCTCACTTTGCAATAATGCAGAGCGCGCCACCTGCTGGTCGTAAATAAAATAAGTTTCAATTCTTAGGCATAGCTCCTTCAAATCACATTTCCCTGCTCCTACCAATCTTTGTCCCACAGATAATGAAACCGGAAGCCTGGAGACTAACCTTGCAACACTGTTCTTCCTTATAAATATGCTGACTTGTTTACACTAAAATATAACTTTTAAGACACAAGTGGTCTATTTTCAAGAAGACAGATCAAACCTGCCATTTAGAGATATGTCTGTATTTGTTTAATTCTCTATGAACCCATTCATAAATTCTGGACCTGAACTTTTGTTGTAGGTTATCCATTTTCTGTAAGCGAACTCTTTTTTAGAATCTGAGTTCTACTTTTCATTGCTCAACTCTTACTTACAGAAATATAATACCAGAGTAGGAGACAAGGGAACTCAGCTCTCTGGTGGCCAGAAACAGCGCATTGCGATAGCACGTGCGCTCGTCAGACAGCCTCGGATTCTGCTTCTGGATGAAGCCACATCAGCTCTGGATACCGAAAGTGAAAAGGTCAGAGTTTACATTGGGCGTATTCACACTTGAATCAGTTGGACTTAAGATACAATCTGTGCTTCTGTCTTCCACAGTTAAGAGCAAAATTCAGCCACACGTGTTGAGTGTTCCTTATGTCTCCCTTTGGTGGAATTTGAATACTTTCTGTAGCTGTTACTAAAGAGAACTAAGATAAAACAAGGCAAATTAGTCTCATAGCACTTATGCTTCAGAAAACAGCCCCGGATCACTTTGTATTGTCCTAAGAAGCTGCGTTCAAGTGACGAGTTTCCATTACCAGTGGCAGCATTTCCCCAGCAGCTGTGTGAAAAGTGGGAGGGCACCATGCTGTTGAGAGCTGACAGGGCCTCAAGGCAAAATTAGTAATCATTCTAGTTTGAGAAAAAGTTGGTTGCTCGGGCACCAGAGAGACAAACTCATTCTGAGATGTTTCCTATCTTAAAAATGCCAAAATGCAAGGCAGCTGTCCTTGGGCTCAGCCTTCCCAAGTTCGCTAGAGAGCTGGCCCCAGAGGGCTGCTTTGAGGGATGTTGTGTGGCCAGGCACACCAGTAAACGTTTTCAAATGATGGGGTGGGCTGTATTTATTGTCATATCTTTGGTAATTCATGCCTCAGAACTAATCCAAACTAGGACTCAATTATCTTGATATACCAAATCCCTTGCTTTGTAAACTCTGTTATATTTCACTGATACCATTGTGAAAGAAGGACCTATTGTTAGATAAATTAATTTTGAGGATTATTATGGAAGAGGAATTAAAGGGAGAGGACTATTTTTATTAGAATTAATTTACATGAGTATTCAACAGGTTGTCCAAGAAGCCCTGGACAAAGCCAGAGAAGGCCGCACCTGCATCGTGATCGCTCACCGCCTGTCCACCATCCAGAACGCGGACCGGATAGTGGTGTTTCAGAACGGCAGGGTCAGGGAGCACGGCACCCACCAACAGCTGCTTGCGCAGAAGGGCATCTACTTTTCCATGGTCAATGTCCAGGCTGGAACCAAGCGCTAGTAAACTGTGACCAGATAAGCTGTTAAATATTTTCTGGTGTTTGTGTTAGAATGTGGCATGTAATCAGAGTTAAAAGGGAACACTTACTGGAAAAGCTATGTATAGTTACTTGTTTCAAGTTCGTTCCATCAAGTTCTCCACAGATCTTATAATTAAAGGAAGTAGAAGAAATAGCATCAAATGGAATAAAATCATATTTTTAGTTGCATTAGAAATTTATATAGTAGTTCAAAGTAGAGTTTGGTAATAAAGTGCATAACTTTTGTTTATATTATCTTTAGACTATAACTGCCTGCCTTGCTATAAGTATTATAGAAGAAGCAAAAAGTACTGAGTGTTTGCATAAAGTATCTATAATAAAACTAAGCTCATGTGACTGCAATCGTCTTGTCTTAAATACCTGTGAATATATTACCTCCCAAGAGGAATGTTAAAGGTCCTATCTGCATATTTTTATAAAGACTCCTTTAAAAACTCCCATTAATTTTTGTGGGATTAGTTCAATAGTGTAAGTAATTCTTATTCTACATGTCTATTCACATTGGGTCTTGAAGAACCATCTGCCTTCATTCTTGGTATTGACCCTGCTGATTCTTGCATTTCCACATTCTGATGGCTCTCAAACTGACCACACAGATCAATACAAGATTTGGGGGGGCTGGAGTGGGGCATAGGATGCACAATTGTGGCATGTATACGCTGATGTGCATTAAATATTTTGCATTGCTCTTATAAAGGACTCTTACAGGATTGATTGATTGATTGATTGATTGATTTATAATCCTCACCCGAAAATATGTTTATTGATTTAAGAGAGGGAGGGGAGAAGGGAGAGAGAGAGCAAGAGAGACATTGATGTGAGAGAGAAACATCAGTTGGTTGCCTCCCGTAGGCGCCCTGACCAGGGATCGAACCCCCAACGCTTTGATGCAGGGATGACACCCCAACCAACAGGCACTCAGCCAGGGCTCTTACAGGATTTTACTATTTTTGTACTTTAAAAATTAGCTATTCTTTTTCTGTTTCAATAAAGAACCACTTTGACCAGGAATTAATTTTTTGATGGCAGATATTTAAATGTTGCACAAGTTTAAATACATTATCATGCAAATACGATGAAAAAAGAAAACATCACAAAGAATGATACTCTGACTACCAAATAAAAAGCCAGAAAACACTATGAACAAGATTGAAGGGCAGAAACTGGAAGCAACACTTGCCATATTTATTATAAACAGTTGATATCCTTAAACATATGAAAAATTTTAAAAGGAAGAATGCCATCACCTCCAAGGAAAAATGGACAAAGAATATGGTCAGGTAACTCCCTGTCAAAAAATGCACAATCTCAGAGAAGTTCAGATTAAAACAACAGATGGGGGGTAAATGCAGACAACTGTAACTGAACAACAATAAAACAATTAAAAAAAAAATAAAGAAACAATATATCCTTTAGGAAGTAACATCAGCCTCATGGGGGAAGAAGACATCCCCTGTTTTGCCCTCAACAACAATAACTGGACATCCAAGCACAGACCAAAGTGCCTTTGGGGGAACTGTGGGATCCAGCACCGTCCGCTGAGGGATCTGAGAGGGGTCAGGTAATCAGCATACAGACCTCGGTCCTGCCTGTGAACCCTTCAGTGGCCCGGAAACTACCCTCAGCCCCTCTTGGCCTAGTTCCAGGAGCCCCTGGCATTCACTGTCTTAGAGGATCACCTGTGAATGAGAGAGTGTTTGTAAAACTCTGGGTTCAGAAGAGAAGTCCCCACATTTCACTGGAGCAAAAACATAAAAGAGTTTTGATGCTCTGGAGAGGGTGAGAGGAACAGCTTGACTTGCCCACTCCTCCCCTAAGGCAACACAGCTTAGGGCCAAGAGTGATCTCAGCCTGCGATTTCTCTCATGGGGGAAGTGAGTGAGTGAGCACCTGGCCTCCCCAGCTGCTTAAAAAAGCGCATTTTTCTCTGACCCCATCCAGAATACCGAATTGTGAACTGTGTGACTAGGGGGCGGGGGCAGGAAAAGACAGAGAGTGGCAGGTAGGACTCCCAGAGGGCATTAAAGGTATGCAGAGCCTAATAACTGCATTGTGGGCTCTATCAAGAAGCCTGCCCACAAGCTGCTGAAAACACCCCCAGGGCCCAGTGTGCCTCACCCTCACACACCTCTGACCCTGTGGCTGGATCTCTGGGTGTGCTCCCACTGGTGGCTGAGAAGAGAAATGAAGAACAAAAGCCGAGGGAAAAAAGTCCAATATCTCTGATGAATGTAGGTGTAAAAACTCTCAACAAAACACCAGCGAACTGAATTCAATAGCACATTGTAAGTAACATACGCTACGATCGAGGGGGATTTATCCCTGGGATGTAAGGGTGTACAACATACGCAAATCAACAAATGCGATACACCACGTTAACACAAGGAAAGTTAAGAGTCACGTGATTGTTTCAATAGATACAGAAAAAGTAGTTGTCAAAAATGCAACGTCCTTTCACGATAAAAACTCTCAAGTTGAGTGTAGAAGGGACACACTTCAGCACAAGAGAGACCACGCAGACAAGCCTGCAGCTGACACCATGCTCAGTGGTGAAAGGTCGGAAGCTCTCCCTCTAAGATGGGGAGCAAGACGAGAGTCTCTGCTCTCACTTCTCCTATTCAGCATGGTACTGGAAGTCCTAGCTGGAGCAATCAGGCAAGAAAAAGGAGTAAAAGGCATCGCAATCAGAAAGGAGGAAGTAAAATTGTCTTCACAGATGCTATGATCATGTGCACGCACATGCCTTTCCGTCCTGCTCATTGCACTCAGCACAGTGCTCTCCGGGTTCCTCCATGTTCTCATGAATGGAGGGATTTTCTTCCTTTTTATGGCTGAATATTATCCCTGTGTGTGTGTGTGTGTGTGTGTGTGTGTGTGTGTGTGAGACATTTTCTTTGCGCATTCATCTGTCAGTAGATGCAGGTTGTTTGCATATCTTGGCTTTTGTGAGTAATGCTGCAATGAACATGGTGTAGCCAATTTAGTTTCCTTTGGATACACACCCAGAATGGGGACTGCCATGTGGTACGGTAGTTCTATTTTTAAATTTTCTTAGTAACCTCTATTCTGTTTTCCATCATGTTAAGCCACCACATGTATGGTAATTTGTTAGAGTAGAAGCCTCAAATCAGGGAAGCTAAACAAGATGCTTTTCCTTTTTAAGTGTGAAGGTAGTGAGGCTCTGAGTTGGGCTGGTCAAGCCAGAGAAGAGCAGGTGGTGGTGAGGAACATCCATAGCTTAGATGTGAAAGGTGGAAGGATGATTAAAATTGGCTAGGGAACTGCTGTGATGTTGATGACCGTGAACTGTTGTAGGAGGAAGATAGTTTGTTCATGTGGCTTGAAGGTGGCATTATAGAAGGCATTTGAAAGTGTGGCCTCAGGTAGAAACTAAACCCAGATGGGTCCCAGTGTGTGTGCTTGAGTTCAACTACCTTCTATTTTTCTGGTTCCATCCTAGGATTGTCCGGCTATATCCAGCTCTAAACAATGACGGCCCTTCTCCTTAGTTCACCAGACTTAACTTCTGGATTTAGGCCAAAATGTGTTTCAATCTGTTCCTTACACACAAAGCAGCCATTTGTTCCCGGTTTCAATCATGTCTTTTCTTACTCATTTTTCTTACTCACATCTCTGTTTCAGGTGCCTGCTTCTGTTTGTGAACCATTTGAGGAAAGGCCTGTGTTTTTGCATCACTGTTCTTGTGTTTGGCAAAGTCCTTAACATATAGCAAAGGTTCAGTTAGTGTTTACTCTTTTTGTCAAGGTTTTGATCTAGTATGTACCTCTCTCTGGATCAATTTTGTTTTATCACCAATTCACATGTGAAAAGTCCCTTGTTAGTAGAAGATGCATTAAAGTGATTCTTATGTAAGGCCATGTCATTTTACATACCCATTGTTACCATAAGACCTGTGACCCAGCTTTATCTACTCGACAGAATAAAAGGGAAGGCTTTATGGGAATTGCATCCATAATTTTGTAAAAGAAAAAAAAATGTTCTTAAGAAACTGGAGTAGTTGGTAATGCTACTGTACCAATGTCATGTCCTAGGTTTGCTTTTGTGCTGCAGTTACGACACCATCATTCAGGGAGGCTGGGTGAAGGGCACATGGGACTCCTCGATTTTTGCCACTTCCTGTGAGTCTATAGCATCTCACAACAAAAAGTTAAGAAAAATGGTTCAACCTTACTGACATGTTTGCTTCTCTTGAAGTGATAATTTGGGCTGAAATCTGACAAATGAGAAGGAGTTCCCCAGGCAGTGGTGGGAGTGGGCAAGACAGGCTAAGACAAGGGAGGGGATAGCATTTCGGGTAGAAGAAACAGGCTGTTCCAAAAGCATCTGCAATAGAGAGCGGAAGAAGTTGCGGTTGGAGCTGGCTGAGCACGGCGGAGGCGGGGGGCACGAGACACCTGGTGGGCTAAGTAGAGATGCTTGCTTTCCTCCGGGAGCCCTGCCTGACAAAATGGAGTCTGGAAGAGCTTTTACCTGAGAACCAGATCCTGACCTATGATGAGTCCTCTCTCTCAGAACCCAGGCACCATGTTATAAGAACCCCAAGACACGTGGGGAAGGCCACATGACTTGGCTCAACTGAGCCCCCATCTTACAACCAGCATCCAGTGCCAGTCACGTGAGTGGGGGTCTCACAGGTGCCCCCCTCAGACGGCTGCAGTTCCAGGCAATACCTGACTGCACCCTCATGAGGTGAGAATCACCCAGCTGAGTCCAGTGAATCCACAGAACTGTACAGGATCCTAAAAACCATTGCTTTAACCCAGTTGATAACTCAAACAAGTAGTAACCCTCCTTAGTTCCACAGCTTATAAAGGAATTTCACTTACCTTAACCCACTTGATCTTCAAAAGTGTCCCTTCCGGCTGCAGTAGCTTGGTGGGCACCTGGTTCATCATGGGCCCCTACACCTCTATCAATTCCTGGCATATTGAGTATCCTCAATAAAAATATTTGTTAAATGGAAAAAAAGAGATTTATTGCCCTTTTAAAAAAAAAGATTAAACAAAAGGTGTTCAGGGAATAACTTCTGCAACTGTTGTCCTTTGTCCCACTTGGAACTTCTAACAGCAAGGTGAAAAACCTCTGCCCTTGGTTCTGGAAAAATCAAAGTGTCAAAGAGAAAAGCAGAAATGCTTCCAGATACGTGCAAGAGGCAAAGCTACATGATGAAATCTTTTCACCTAGATTCTTTCAAAAGAGTCAGTTTGGGTCATAAGGAAAAGTGACCTTTGAGTTAGTTGGGAGGTGAACGTTTTCACCTTCTCCACTGGGCAGTCCCATCGAATGTAACTTGCGGACTGCCGCCTGGTGTCTAGAGAAGCACTCAGGTGTTCCAGGCAGAAACGCCTGGGTTTCTTCTTTGGCTTTGGGTTTGTTAACATGTGTGATTCTTTGGGCAAGTTACTTATTTTCTTTAAGTCTTTATTTCCTCATTGGGAATTCAGGAATTTCAATAGCTACCTCTTTGGATTACTTGAGTACTAATATTATAATAAAGTTTCTATACTTCCCAATACACTGAATATGAGCAAAAAAAATGTTGATTTCCTTTACTTCATATTCTTCATGCTCCTGTAGGTTACCAATACTTTGCATAAAAAAGAAGGTTTATTTTGTATTTATTCATTTAACAGTTAAGTGCCTACAGGACTACATACTGGGAGATGATGATAAGACAAGAAACTCACCATTTAGGAGACAGAAAATATGTTTAGCAATGTGAGCCGAGTAACTACTTGTCAGATGGGCAATAAAGGACATGGATGTGGAGAGCAGTATAGGAAAGCCTGGAAGGCTAGAATCAGAAGTGACTCAGGGTGGTGGTCCGAGTTTCGTGTCAGCCGTGGGAAGATTGGGTGGTGGCTGCCACAGAAATGAGTCTGTGAGGTCAAGTAAGACCTGGGCCTGAAAGGCCTGGGGTGCCAGAATAGATTTATGTTTATTGGAAATAGTGAGAGTGTCAAGATACACCTTACTTCAGAATGTACACATTCCTAGAAATTATATGTGCAGTGAGGTTTTATAAAATAAAGCACATCTACATTTTTTATATTCATTATTAAGATAAAAATATACCCCTTTTACCAACTCCAGAGGTAAAGGAAGAAAAGGACAGTTTAGAAACCTGCCTTGCTACTCCTGAGCATATATGGGTAGCCCGCAAGAGAATTTCAGAGGCTGCATCATTTCAACCATGAGAGAGAGCCCCATATCCGAGCATCCTAGGCAGGAAATCACACTCTTCTGTTTGGGGATGAGGGGAAAAGGCAAGGTGAGGGAAGCAGGGTTTTTCTCTTTTAGTCAAAAGATGGAAAGAGAAAACTAAACAATATTGTCAAGGCCACCGTTGTCACATTGTGTTTCTATAATCAAACCAGTTTGCAGGTGGGGCTCTCTTATTCTATCAAAATTTGAATATGCCAATGTTTTTTTAATTTCCACAAGAGTTCCTCTTCGATTCTCTCATATGCAAGACTCATCTCTCAGAGTGCGCAATTGTCCCCTACTGCCACAGGGTTCGCATAGACGGCTCAGACAGGGTCCATCCATGGGTTTTCTGCACTGCTTTGGGAAAGTGGCTGAGACTACCTACATTATCTGAAAAATCCTATGGCCACGATATGTACCGCCCTAGACAGAAAATGGCATAAAATTCTTTGGGGTCAGGGAGCCGGGGTCTGGAACATATGCATGTAGACAAAACCTGAAAAGGCTCTGACTGGCGTGGCTTAGCAGGGTGGGTATTGTCCTGCAAAGTGTAAGGTTGTGGGTTTGATTCCGGTCAGGGCACATGGCTGAGCTGGGGGTTTGGTCCCCAACCTGGGCACATACAAGAGGCAACCTATCGCTGCTTCTCTTTCACATTGATGTTTTTCTGCCTGTCTTTCTCCCTCCCTTCCCATCTCTCCAAAGATAAATAAATACTTTTTAAAACAACCTGAAGAGAAATATTCCAAAATGGTCATGGTTGGGTAAAAATGGAAAAAAAAAAAGGATAGATTTTCTCTATGAGAACAAATACTTAAAAGGGTACTTAAGAGTGTTGAAGGCTAAGTAGACCTATGAAAAGATGCTCAAAGTCACTAATCATTAGAAAAATTCAAATGAAGACCACAGTGAGATATCTCACACCTGACGGAATGGCTACTATCAATAAGTCAATAAACAATAAGTGTTGGCAAGGACGTGGAGAAAAAGGAACCCTCATGCACTTTTGGTGGGAATGCAGACTGGTACACAAACAGTATACGGTTCCTAAAATAATTAAAAATAGAACTATCTTATAACCCATAAACTCCACTCCTGGGTATTTATACAAACAAATCCAAAACACTAATTCAAAAAGATACAGGTATCCCTATGTCCATTGCAGCATTATTTACAACAGTCAAGGCATAGAAGCAACTAAGTGTCCATCAATAGACAATGGGATAAAGAAGAGTGGTATCACATCCAATGGAACATTACTCAGCCATAGAAGTGAATAAAATATTACCACTTGCAACAACATGCATGGACCTAGTGAGTATTATGCTGAATGAAATAAACCAGAGAAAGACAAATATTATGTGATTGCACTTATATGTGGAATATAAAAAACAAAACAAACAAGCAAAACTGAAACAGACTCATAGATGCAGAGAACAAACTGACAGTTGCCAGATGGGAAAGAGGTTGGGGCTGGGTGAAAAAGGTGAAGGATTAAGAAGCACAAATTGGAAGTTACGAAATAGTCGCAGGGACATAAAGTGCAGCACAGGAATAGAGACAATAATATCGTAGACTATGTATGGTGCCAGGTGAGTATTTGGGTGGTCACTTTGTAAATCATAAAAATGTCTAACCAACTATGCTCTTCACCTGAAACTAATACAATATTGAGTGTTAACTGTAATTGAAAAAAATTAAAAGAAAGGAGTACAGTCTAAGGAATATAGTCAATAGTGTTGTAATGAAAAATAATGTTGAAGGCCAAATACAAAGTACTGGATGCTTCACAAAACTTAGTACTCATGAATTAGTCTTTTGCATATACTTCCATTCTGAAATCATTTTTTTTGTGTGTAGCTAAATTTTTATTATGGGTTATTATTGGCTATTAATAGGTAAAATTAAATTACAAGTACATTTTAAATTCTCAAAACTTGCATTTACACCAGAAAGGCTACTTTAGCCAATCATTTTACACACTAGCTCTGCATATCAAGGCTAAGATCCCAAGTTAGCTATAAACTCCCATAAGCTCTCTACACCTCTTCATGTGTATGTTTCATAGATTTTACTTATATCAGTATAGTTCAAAAACTGGTGCACAGATGATTACAAACCCAAGTTAATTTTGCTTTAGTAGATCCCTAAACATTTCACAACACCCTTTAAAGTGGTTGAGGAACCCTTAGGATGGCTCAATCTTAGGACTAAGAAATAGTGCTGTGAGTAATTGATAACACCAAATGCAAACCTGATGTTCCTGTTCTGTTCTATTACTTGTAGATACTTTGGTATGGTATTAGCAAATATTTAAATCTGTAGCAAAATACAATATTTTGAAAGGTTATGATTTTAGAATAGCCTTAAGGTGAAGGGATTAAAAAAGCACAAATTGGTGGTTACAAATTAGTCACAGAGACGTAGTAAAACCTAGGAAATATAGTCAATAATATTGCAGTGAGTATGTTTTGGTGAGAGTCGGGGTACTGGAAATATTGAGGGGAATACTATGTAAAAGATTTCAATATATGATTGTCTAACCACTAAGCTATACACCTGAAATGATAAAAAATAAAAATGAAAAAAAAGGAGTGTTCTTTGCAATCACATAAAGCTGAACGTTGAATACAACTAATATTTCAATTGGGAAAAAAAAACCCTTAAGAGTAAGTCAACATAAATGACCTAAAGCATGGTGAACCTCGCTCATGCTTATTCATTTAATCTCTGACCTTGGCATCCTGTCTACCCAACAGTTCCCACAATCCTCACAGAACACAAAACTTCCATTAGGCAATGTGATCTTTGAACTCTCAATGTGTCATTGTGATTGATAGCAAACTCTTCCCAACTGGTTCTTTAAATTTGGTCATGGCACCTTTGCAAGTCCACCCGGGTTTAAAAGGATATAGGAAAGAGATCATCGGAAAAGAGAGTGCTGAATCAACACTGCCCTATTTTATGAATGCCTTCCAAGGTGATGAGGCCAAATTAGATAAATTTTATAAATGTGGTTATAAATATATATAAATTATATATATAATTTTTTAGGAGAAAAGGTCAGAGGTGGAGAGGGATTTTCATTTTGTTATTCAAGCAGTGAGAAGCATTTTAAAAATAATTTGGGGATAAAAGCTTAAGAGATTACATGATTTGAAAGAAGTAGAGATGAGAAATCAAGATTTAGAAATTCTGAGAAGAGGGAAGATTTAGGCAGAGATTGAAAAGCATTGGTATTGGGAAATTTGGAAACAGAATGTAGGTGTGGCCATACACAAATATAATAGTAGAAGATAGCATCTAACCATCTACTTTCAGAGATAAAAAGTTGGAGATCTGTTAGCCACAAATACAATATAATGGGGAAAAAAACCACAAAGCATATCATCATCAAGCTAAAGCTGAGATGGAGAGAGAACCAAGTCCATTAAACTCTCTTCAGGAAAAACTGACATATTTTTCATTTTCACCAATAACTTTATTGATTTAAATATTTTGAGTATGTGGGCTATCTCCTGCATGGTAGAATGCTGATTGTTCTCAGTTAGTGTCTCCATTTGATGGCTACCAACTTCAGCTGGTCTACCTGACCATGGAGCATTGTCCAGCCAGAAATTTCTCAGACCGCTTTTGACACATTTAATCAGTCACAGCACCTTCTCCATGCACTGCACAAATCTTTTTTTGTGCTTCAGTTGCAAATTTTTACCTTTATGGGAATAATCAAGCATAATTTGCTGAAAATATTGCATATTTTCTTCCATCTTCAATATTAAAATGGCTACACAAAAATTCACCAGTTTTGATCAGTTTTTTTAAAGGATGCTGATATGACAGCTGTCACAATACAATCTAACAAAATTGTTTCAAATGAAGTTAAAGACAACTAAGCTCCACTCCAGCCATGTTACTGAAAAAACCAAATGAACTTTTTGGCCAATCCAATATATAGTCAAGGGCCATTTAATTTCATGGTGAGACTAGTCCGATGGGTTCTTTAGCTCTGCTACATGATGGAGACTTGAAGAGGTTGAATAATTTAAATTAGCCCAGGTTGTGGTTTCACCAAGTAAGCCTGATCAAGAGAGAGGGCAAGGGAGCTACAGATATTTACAAGATGGGTTATGAAGGAAGAGAGCACATCGAGGAGGTGAAGAACAGTCCAAGGGGGTAAGATCAATGGACTGGGGATGGATATGTTTAACCATCTGATGCATCTGACCCATCTCCCCTGTCCCTACTTCCTGCCCTATTTAAGGTGGTGGCTGAGAGCATCGCTTGCATGAGAACTCAGCTCTGTCCCTCACAAGATCTCTATTCCGTTCCACTTTAATATTTACTTTTGATTATCCCTGTCCAAAACACATTCATTACTATAGTTTTGTAATAAAAAGTCTTGATATCCAGTAAGACAAATCTCCAAATAATTGTTAAAAATAAAGATAAGTTTTTTTTTGGGGGGGGGACTGAGAAAATTCATCACCAACCAAAGGAAACACAAAAGAGTGTTCTTCCTGTAAAAGGAAAATGATCCAAGGTAGTGGCTCTGATATGTAAGAAAAAATAAAGGGCAAGAAAATGATAAATATAGAGATAAACCTAAGTAAATATCAACTCTATGAAATAACAATAGTATTATAACAGTCATAAATAGAGAAAATTAAAGCACTGTGCGTGACAACAATAAGATTTAAGTCAGGGGGATAAATGATATTTGAGGGTTTTAAAATCCTCGCATTGCCCTGGAAGAGGAAAAAGTGCTGATGATTAGTCAAAGGTACATGTCATGATTTCTAGAAAGGAGTAAACAATTACACAGATAGTAAAAGAACATATACTCAATAAGCTAAGAGAGAGGAAACCTAAATCACAAAAATATTCCATTGAGCTAAAAAAAAAAGGCAAAAGTTAAGGTTATAAAGGAAAGATAGCACTAATGGAAGAAATAGAAAAAGTAAGATAACACAGTGGTGGACGGGCATTCACTCTCTGTCAGTGAGAACAAAGAAGTGGCTCAGTATCCCCACACAAAGAGAAAGTTAAGCTTTCTAACAGCCCAAATACCATCAGGAAATCCAGTGTGGCTTAAGTATTGTTTTTGAATGAAGGAATGGCCAGGCGGGATGTGCCATGTAGAGTTGTTTCATTGTTGTCGAACAGATATAAAAAGAGCCCTTGGATCTGTCTCTAACACGAGGAAACAAACACAGTCATGTATGTAGGCAGGGCTCCTCTCTCTCCACGTGACCGGACAGTCTTCCTCTGCCCTCACACGCAGAACACACGAGCACCTTTTCAAGGGCCATCTCTGTGAATTGACTGAGGCAGACAGGCAGGCAGGCAAAGCACGTCCTATGTCTGGATGCTGTTTGTTTTTGTTTTTGGCTCAGAAGCTTCCTATTTCCTCAAGTATCTGCCTTTTAACCGCCCCTCCCCCCCCCAGGACTTCTTTTATAGGAACTGTAGAGGCTGTCATCTCCTCATAGGCCCTGAGCTTTATAATGTACTCCAGTCACCACCAAGCCTTCTTTCAAACTAAAGAATTCCAACTGCTTCCTTCCCAGAGTATCTTTAGTCCCTAGTGCTCTGACCACCCGCTCCACTCCTGAAGAAGAGGAATTCTGGGTGATCAAAGAAGAGAATCCTCATGGCTCTGGTGGACCGGGTAAGGAGAAAAACATTTTGAGGATAAATACTTAAGTAAATTCATTTCTATCATATAATTCCAGAACATGCTATAACTGCCAGTATACTTGTATTCTTGAAGTCAAGTTCTGCCTAGCTCAAGGTTAACAGGCAGAACAGGAGGAGAAAAGTGGCACATTTGAGAGTGGCAGAGCTGCTGGCTCCCTTTCCAGTCTTTCCTCATCAGTCTTTTCTGATCTTTTAACTATCATTCTAGTTGTCATTTATTAGGTGCCTTATGTGCGGGGCACTTTACACACATTGTACCTAATCCTAATAACACCCCTGTTTTTCAGAGACTCAACCAAGAAATAAACTGCCCAAAGCCAGACAGCTAGTGAACCGCAGAGGTGAGATTCAGGCGAGGGTCTGCCCCACAACACCTGCTCTTATCCCATGCTCTGCTTTCAGGTTCTCTGGCAACCCAGGAAAGCCTTGGGGTGACTTCTGTGTTGGTCAGACACAGCAGGAGCAAGGACCAGCAAGCGATCCTGCTGCCTGATTAGGATGGAAAGCCATCTTTGTTGGGCACCTACTATGATTTAGGCACAGGTCTAGTTTTTTTTTGTTGTTGTTGTTTGTTTTGAACCTTCTTAATTCATTTATTCCTCACAGTAACCTAATACATATGAGGAAACGGAGGCCTTTGGAAGTGAGCTAAGTGACCAGGGTGGCATAGTTAATATGTGAAGGTCTGAGTTTGAATCCCACTGGCTTCAGAGCCTCCATAACTTACTGCTCGATATTTTAGACCCTTCCTTTTCAGCTGAGGGCAGAGAAATTAATCAGAAGAGAAGAAAATCATACAGGGGACTCAAGTGGGCTCTAGTGTAGAGTTACCTAGAGTATAGGGAGAAGTCCAAGATCAGAGCAGAAAACCCGTGGGGGGTCAGGGGCACTAGAGACTGGACCCTGGTCTGACTGATGCAGCCTCAGGCAGGACTTAACCTCTGGGCATCAGTTTCTTCTTGTAAAAAAGAAGAAAGAAAGAAAGAAAAAGAAAAGAAAACAGAAAATGCGTGTTTTGAATCAGGGTATCTCTAAAGTCCCTTCCAGCTCTGAAGTTCTAAGTATTGAGAGGACACCGACAACGTCCCTCTTCTCCAACGAGCAGAACTTGGTGCTTCTGGGCCCCGGTTAGCACCGCCATCCCTGGAGATGGTTGAGCTCCGTGCAGGCGGTGCCAGACCTGGGGATGCAGAAATGGGAGGAGAGTCTAGGGCTCTCTTTAGGTCCTCGGCCCCCCACTGTTGTCGAGCCTCTGGGAAGTGTCCCCGCTTGGGTTTAACAGGAAAGCTGAGCGCCAAGAGAGAGAGTGACAGTCACTTTTGAGGCTGCGGTGGCCCGCAGGCGCGGCTCTCCGAGCACCCGGCGGCCCCAGCCCGACCGCGGGCTTATCGCCCGCAGCTGGCGCGCCGGGCAGTGGCTGGCGGCTCGCCCGGGTGGGCGGCGGCCGCGCGGGCGCCCCCGGCGGCGAGGGGGCACGCTGGGCCCCTGGCCCACGTCTGGCCCGCGGAGCAAGCGCGGCGGGCGGCGGGAGCTGCTCCTGCGGGCCGGGGCCCTAGCCCCGCGGCGGCGGGAAGGCGTCGCTGGGCCCCTACGCGCGCGGGGGGCGGGGGCGAAGTTGCCGGAGCAAAGTCCAGGCACCTGGTCGCAGCGCCCGCGCGCCCAGCGGCTCGGCCGGAGACGCGCGAGGTCCGAGGTGAGGGGGGCCCCGGCGCGCCGGGAAACCCGGGAGGACGGGCGCGGAGCTAGGACAGCGGCACCGCCACCCGGCGCGCGCGGACCCCGCGCCCCCGGCGTCCGGCTTGGACCCCTCGGGCGGGAGCTGCGAGGAGGCTGGTTGTCCTCCTCGAGCTGGGGCGGGTACACTTGGACCTGAAGCTGTGGTTTCTCCCCAGGCTGTGATGGATCTAGAGGCGGGGAGGAACGGAACAGTCCGGCGCCCCAAGAGAGCAGAAGGTGACTTTGAACTGAGCAGCAGCAGGTACTTCACCGGCAGGCACCACTTTTCCGTTACGCGCGAATCAGCGGGGCCAAATTCGGCCTTGGGAAGAAGTTGAGAAAATCTGTTTGATGCCTTTGGCCTTTGTTTTGGAGCTGCTTTGGAGGGTCTTGTTGGAGGTTCTGACCTTTCTCAAGCAGTGTCACCGCGGCTGCTTTTGCAACAGGCTCGGGAAGAAGAGGTCGTCTTTAAACAAGTGCCCGCTTCGCTTTGTGCAGGGTGATTCGATGAATCTCTGTTGTGTAATCTTCCTTATATTATATAACTTTAAACTTTTACAAACAACTTTCAACAACATCATCTGATTTTTTATGCGTATAGACAACTGCTGTGGATGGTTGTGCTTTTAGAACGAGGGCAGTGCAGCAACATCGCCCTTCACCCCTCCTTGTTCCTCTTCCTCCTGGCCTTACCCCTCCCCCCACTCCCAGCCCCAGGCGGGTTCCGTATTTCCTGGCTCGGGTCCGTGGGGTGGGGAGGGGGGCCTTGGGCAGCCTCATTCTTCCGTAATCTACTCTTCCAAATCAGTTTTTGTTCCAACACAAGGGGAAAGCTCAACGCTTCCTTTGCTTGAGCGTCTTTCTCCCACGAAGGCTCTTGGGTCCGGTGGGGCCTTGTTAAGTGAGTGCACTGCACAGGCCTTAGTAGGAGCAGAAGCGACCAGTCAATGGAGTGTTGTCTTTGTTTCTTTCCTCTTTTACTGTGGGACTAGTGAATCATTTTCGCCTTTAGCCTCAAGTAGTTCATGAGGCTATTACGGTCTCTGAGTTCACACCAGGCCATCCAGAACTAACTGACCTGTGTCATGGAGTAATCACCCAGAGGGACACATTTATCAAGTTCTGTAGTGTGTCTTCAAGCTGCGAGGAGCCTGATTAGCTAACTGAAACATGCCTATCTAGTGTTTAAACAGAAGCATTATTCTAGCCTGTTAACGCCTTACAGTGATACTGCTCTGTTACTTCTGAGTGCCATGCCGCTCATTCAGAGAAAATTTAGTTTGCTATGTAGAATTGGAAACAGGTAGATGGTGGTATTTCTACCAGAAGATGTGGTATTCATCAGCAGGCAATTGAGTCTCAGATTGACTGTGAATCTATAAATAGATGGCATTTTCACCAGGAAGGCTATTTATGCATTGCCCTGGCTGAGCATTTGATGAGTGTACAAAGGAGCTACCCCCACAACCACAGTAAAAATGCAGTAACACTCCAGAACCTGAGAAGTCCTCAGAGGCGGAGGCCCAGCCTTGTGTTGGAAGGAAGAAAACAATTCGGAAGAGACATGCAGAAAGCTAAGAATACAGTAAGACTGAAGGATTATGAAATTAAATATAATGAGGCTGATTTTTATAAAAAGCAGACCAAAGCTTGTACATGCAGAGGTCGTTAAGCTCACCTCAGTTATGTAGGGCACATTGAAACTTAGTTACATGCTCATGCCACGCATGCTGCTGTTGCCTGTGGCACATTCTTTTAAATATATTTAGTGGCAGATGCCTGTCCTTTGACTTTAGAAAATGTCCTAAATAATTTGGAATCAAGTTTTATGAGTTAATTTTATCACCTACTTGGAAATTTAAGCTAAATAAATGCATGTTAGGTAAAAAAGAAACCTCTGTCCTCATGGAATTTATGTTTTTGTATGGTGCACAAGCATTAGTAATATACATGCTAAATAAGTACACTCCAGCAAATGCTAGAAGATATTGAATGCTATGGACAAACATTAATCGAGGCTAAGAAAATCAGGAGTGCAAGGAGGAAGGAGTTTGCAATTTTAAACAGGGTGGTCAAGGTAGGTGTTATTTAGAAGGCAATATTTGAACACAGATATGAAAGAAGTGAGAGGAGAGAGCAATGTGAGTGTCCGATGACAAAGCATTCCTGGCACAGGCATCTGACAATGTGAAGACCCTGCAATGGGAAACTGTGTGGCGTGTGCATGGAACAGCAGAGGTCAGGGCAGCTGGAGCAGCGGAAGCGGAGGCAGAAGTGGGAAATGTGGTCAGAGAGGGAATGAGGAAACAGACTGTGTAGGGCCCTAGAGGCCAATGTAGGATTTTGGATTTTACACTTGATAAGAACGGGAGCCATTGCTGGCTTTTGAGCCAAGGAGCAGCATGATGTGTCTTGAGTTTTGAAATGATCACTCTGGCTACTGAATTGACATAAGTGGAAGCAGAGACCAGGCAAGCATTCTCTTGGGCTGAGGGGATAGCAATAAAAGTGGTGAGCACTGGTTGAATTCTAAATGTATTTTGCATTTAGAGCAAACAAGATTTCCTGACAGCACTCCCCACAACCCTTCAGAAGAGTGGCCTTTACTATTTTTAGTTTTATTTTTTTAAGTCAAAGAATGTACAGTGGTCCCCCTTTATCCACAGGGAATATGTTCCATGACCCTCCAGTGGATGCCTGAAACTTCAGATAGTTCTAAACCCTATATATGTAATTTTTTTCTAAACACACCTACTTATGATAAAGTTTAATTTATAAATTAGGTACTGTATGAGAATAACAACAATAACTAATAATCAAATAGAACAGTTATAACCATATACTGGAATAAAAGTTACACAAGGTGGGACAAAAGTGGTTTTACAGTTGCCTATATGGAAAATAATATAATAATAAATAATAATACAAGAATAAACTCTGTTTTGAGTACTTAAAACTGTAAATCTACTTTTGCCCCCACTGTACAAATGCTACCTCTCCTGTCAAAATATCTTATTGTACTGTATTCACCTTTTCTCTTCTCATGATGATGTGAGGTGATAAGATTCTTAATTACGTAAAAAAACTTCCACCTTTTCACTTAAAGGAAGTACTTTATGGCTTCTCTCTGGCATGTCCAAATTGCCAATATCGCTACTCTTGCACATTGGAGCTATTATTAAGTAAAACAAGGGCTACTCGCGCACAAGCACCATACCATGGTGCTGGGACAGTCAACTTGATGACTTGAGATGGCTACTCAGTGATTAAAGGTGGGTAATGTGTACAGGGGCCGGCAGAAGTAAGCCACTGAGTGAGGTTGGTAGGGTACGTGAATGTCTTGCGTGAGCAATTTGAACATACCACCTAAAATGCCATATGGTGTGGTTGAGTGTGATATTGTTATGTTATAGAACTACATGCCTATGATTTTGTAATTGAAGATTTGTATGTAACAGAACAGGGGCGTTATTTGTGCCGGGCCCCGCACAGCATAGATATACAGGGGTGATTCATATCTGGGGCAGGATGCAGCAGGACAGCGTGAGATTCCAGCACAATACTCAGAATGGCACACAATTTAAAACCTGTGAATTGTTTATTTCTGGAATTTTTCCATTTGATGTTTTCAGTGTTCGGTTGACTGGGAGTAACTGAAACTGCGCAGAGCAAACCTGTGAGTAGGGAAGGCGACTACTGTAACTGATTTGGCAGACATTGCTGCCATGTTCACCTTTCTGTGTGTGAGCTCTGCGAGGCAGGTGACCATTTCTCCTTTACCCAGATATTCCTGTAGCACCTTGGACAGTTACCTTAGTCACTGATTGCCTTGAAGTATTGGTTAAACTGGGTAATTTTGACAATTTGTGGATATCACTGTTTTATATTTGAAATGTTATAATGGTTGAACAGGATAACTACTTAAATTTATATTCAATTGACTGGGAAACATCTGGTAACAGTTTCAAATTCAAACAGTTATATATTTTTTCCAGCAGCCAAGACAGAAAAAAAATGAAGAACGTGAATTTGATTGGACCATTAACATTGGTAAGCTGTGAAATAAAATGTGATAATTCTTTGCTTCACTTAGATTTGTTGTCTTTAATTGATCGTGATAGAGCCAGTACTTCATGATTGTCTGCAGGCAATGACAGATTTCCCTGCTGCACCTGCGCTGTCTTCAGCCGGCTCATTGGGGTCACGGCTTGAGTTCCCAAGTCGGGTGATAGACAAGGTGGAGAGAGGCTGGGTGCGAGGCACAGCAGCGCTAACTGGCTCAAGGGGTCATCAAAAACTGGACTTGTATTTGTAGCACCAGACAAATGAACCCATTTCAGAAAAAAAAATCTCCGTATTTGTTTCATAAAACCCCACAAATTTAGCTTGAAGTAAGCTTGCATAAAGAGTGATTGTTAACTATAGAAATGTAAAAATAACTCAGAAGTCTATGTTCACATTTGGCATCCAAGAAAACTGATTAAATACAGAGTAGCTATACTGATTAAATGTGGAGTAATTAGGGACGTAGATTCTGTGAGACACAAGCCTCAGTGGCTTTCTGCAGGCGCAGAGCAAGCCAGCATATGTTTTTTGTTTGTAGTGTATCTCCGAGAGGCAGCCCGAGAAAAGGTTTGCCCACTTTTGATGAGTCTGTGTTTCAAACTGTGACAGCCAGTATTTGCTAGCAAAGAAGTTGACAGGAAGTGGCCGGTCAGCTGAAGTCTCCAGCTTAATAAACAAGGGGGCACAAAGACCCCGAAACCCCGAGGTCTCAAGCAGCCTTGCAGATTCCTCCTGTCACCGCAGAGCTCCGTCCAATCTCTTCTCCCTTACCCTCAGGACATTTTGGTGACTGTTTTTTTTTTCCTTCAATTTAGTGGTTTAGAGAATGAATTGTGAAAGTAGCTCTGGTTTTAGTGCACAGGTTTGCCTCCTACAGAAAATAAAATACCCCACACAAAGTAGGAGCATGGAAAATCTCATCCGAATTTAAAAGTTAAAATTTAAACTAAGCTTAAATGTAACCTTTTTCAGACTCTGAAGAGATATTTTTTTTGTCCTGAAAGAGGTTTAGGACAAAATCTAGGTTTACTTAGGATATTGCCTTGAAATTTATGTAATTTCAAATTTAAGCTTACAGACAAAAAATTCTTATTCAGTAATTTGAAAAGCATCTAAAACATTCTTCATTTTGGGTGACTGTTCAGGAAAGAGAACATTACAGGGTGATCTCAGCCTGTGTTTGTAATTGTAGCCAGTGGACCCACGTGCTCTATCGCCCTTCCCCAGCAGCCACTAAATTGAACCTTGGGGACACAGGTCCCTTTTGTGGCAATTTTAGGCACTCTTCTCCATTTACTCTTGACTTTACCTCCTCCCCTTGTTTCGTTCCAAGCTCAACCTGGCTTCTAACCCTTTGTTGGCGCTCTCGGTTGCCCTGTATGTTTGATGATGGAATTTGTTTGCCTTCTCTCACTGAATTTCTAGAACTCTCTGAAAACAGCTCGCACATATCTCCCCTCCCTACCGTGTGTGTGACCTCAGCCTGCCTGTTGTATTGACCCTGTGTGACTCAGCATGAGCTCTCTCAAGGACCCCATTCTGTGAAGCCCGACTCCTCATCTGTTCTCCTGATGACTGTTGCGTGTCCCTGAAAGGGGTTGGGTGATGTGAGGCAAATGGGTTGAGGAAAAATTTAAAAATGGGAAGAGATGAGAGGAACAGAAGGGGAAGTATAGAAACAGGAAGATAAGACAACGAATATGTAGTCTGGAAGGCAGAAGAAGGAAGAAGCACAAAGAGCCATAGAATAGTTGATCAAAAATGGGGAGAAAACGGGAGAAACTGGAGAGGACTGCACAGACAATGAGGAAAAAGTCTTTGGAACATTATGGCTCTGATCAGCTGCTTAGTTCTTGGCTGTTGTGCACTCCACTGGGACAGTGGGTATCACTTGCTGAGAGCACTAAGTGGTAGTGCTGAGTACATTGTCCACGGGTAGTACTAAGACCGAGATCCTTGGTGTGGCCTATGGCCCCCTCCTCTATGATGTAGTCTCCCGCTCTTTGTGCTGAGCTCTTCAGGAATTCCACACCATGGAGTGACCTGAGCACTTCACACACCTTCTAGTCACCTTACTGTTCTAAATCCAAATATCCCCTCTTTCCTCCGCATCTCCCAATTCTTCTTCAGCTACCCCCCTTATCCTTCATGATCCTGTAACGAGCATCATCTCCATGAGCAAGACTTTTCTAAATATACAGAGAGGCACTCCATAATGTTTGCTGCACTTCACTTTTGAGCTGTCCATCAATAGCTAACTTAAACCTCTTAAAGGGATCTTATCCTCAAAACTCAGAGGATCTATTTCCCCCCTATTTGTAATTCTCCCCCTGAAATATTCCGAATGACATTCTAAAGGACGGGGTGTGTATGTGTGTATGTGTGTATGTGTGTGCTCCTCGCTGTTCTTAATTCACTACCCAGGAGTTCTGCAAGTAGAACTAACCCTTTATTCCTTCTGATTGTATCGCAGTCATTCAACCAAATAAGATATTGATTAAACAGAGTCGGATTGATTTCTTCACAGAACACAAAATAAATAGAATCATAAAATTAATCTGTCACTGAGTTGGATTGAAATTCTTCTTCCCCATTACATTTACTGGCAACTTCTACAAATGTACTGACCTTCAATAAAAATCCAAAGAACATGTAGCTGTGGAAAAGAGAAGTTCTGTCCCATAAGGCAAGATAAATATTATTTTCTTTCTTTCTTTTTTTCAGTTTCGATACTCTGACTGGCAGGATAAATTATTTATGTCCCTGGGCACAGTCATGGCCATAGCTCACGGATCAGGTCTGCCCCTCATGATGATAGTATTTGGAGAAATGACCGACAGATTTGTTAATACTGCAGGAAATTTCTCCTTTCCAGGTAAGCTTTTCCTACTTTCTTTTTTTAACGTAGTACTTCTTTAACTAGGTGAAGGGTTATAAATTGATTTTGCTATTTGTCATATACTTGTGTAATGATTTAGACATCTGGTTTAGACTTTAGATGAGCTGTTTCTGCCTTTGTTCTCTCCCCCTCCCTTTTGGTTAAAATTATAGCCATTTTCTGTGTCTAATTTTTGGATCAACCAGGTTGGCTGGGACTTGATAGAACACTTCCCTAAAGAGGGAATAGATTTAATATGAGAATGATGTGGTTGGAAACTCACCCAGATGACTCTGACTACTGAAGCCAGAGGAGCCCCATAAGCTAATGTCACCTAAAGAGGGGCTGTGCCAACAGCACTGGAGTGAGGTGCCCGTGGACAGTTATTTTCACATCAGCCCAACTCTGCTTAGAAAAGAAGCGTTCCATGCTTTGCACCAAGCCTGAGACTTAGTTCCTCCTAAGAGACCTTGTGGGCACCAGATTGGAGAAGGCTGAATGGAGCTTTACTGGTACACAGACGGTGGAATATAAGGAAAAATACCAAGAAAGGAAAGATAGCTTTCATAGCAAAGATACCTGAGAAAAAGTGGACCTTGTCATTTGGGTAACATTCAGTAGAGTTTTCAGGGTTCACTGACTGAGCGCTACATATTTGGTTAGCACTGTAGGACTTAAGTGTAATTACTTAAGAAAATTTGATTGCTTGACTTATATAAATGGATCCATTTCCATAAATATTGATAATCATTTATGCCTTTTAGAAAGTAAAAGCACGCTTTGAGTGAAAAGAAAGGCTCCTACAATACTAGTTTATTTATTTATTCTCAAGTACTGTTGTTTCTGAGAAGAACCCTTAATACTAATCTTTTATTGTATTTCATATCTGCCAGGTCCTATTTCACTTAACTCTCATAAGAACAATCCTGCACAATAGGTAATATTATCCTCTGTGACATATGAGGAAACCGAGGCTTAGAGAGGATCAATAACGTGTCCAAAGTTACATAGCTGGTGAGCATTAGGACAGAATTCAAATCAGGTCTTCTGCATTTCAAACCGCTCTCGTCACGACCATATAAGTATATTAGATTGCCAAGGTAAATAATTTTGCTTTCTATTTAAAAACCAATGTGCTTGGGAAAGTTAAATGGATTACTTATGTTTAACCAGTGACCAAATTTTTAATATAAATACCATAAAGGTAAAATTGGAGTAACATAGGATAGTTTTAAAAGTCTTCAAGCAAATGAGGGGAAGGAATTTTCTATTTGTTTTCTTTTTACTTTTTAGAAACTCTATAGGTCTATTATGCATTGATTATATATGTAAAAAGCAGGACAACGCCCATATTCAGATGCATCAATCAAAAATTGACTTTAATTCAGGATTAAAAAAATCAGATTAACAGATGAATGGATAAACAACATATTGTATATCACACAATGGAATAATAGTCAGCCTTAAGGAGGAGGGAAATCCCAACACATGCTACAACATGAATGAACCTTGAGGGCATGAAGCTAAGTGAAATAAGCCAGGGACAAAAAGACACATACTGTACGATTCCACTTGTATGAGGTATACAGAGTGGTCAAATTCACAGAGACAGAAAGTGGAACAGTGGTTACAGGGTGCTGGGGGAGGAAGAAATGGGGGGCCGTTGTTTAATGCATAGAGTTTCAGTTTTGAAACACAAGAAAACTCTGGAGATCGACTGCACAACAATGTACACATACTTAACACTACTGAGCTGCACACTTAAAGATGGTTAACACGGCAAATTTTATGTGATGTGTATTTTTATCATAGTTAAACTTTTTAAAAAATCACTTATCACAGATAAGTTAGCATTTGTACCAATTTTACTCGTCTTGTTTTCAGAATACCAGAATAATTCTACAACTCTCCTATTTGGAGCAGTTTGCTTGTTTTTTACTTGTCTCTAATTACGCAACTCAATGGCTTTGAAGCTGGACATGGCAGACAGGTACCATGTGCTGTGCCCAGGGCCAAATTCAAGGTCTCTCTGGTGAATGTCACAAGCAAGTCACTTACAGACCTGTGGAGTACTAAATTCACCAGAGTTGCCAACTTATTTTCTGTAGCCTCCAAATGATATGACCCTTGGTCTTTGATAGCCACGTTTGTTATTAGGCCTATTGGCTGTCTTGGAGGATTTGGAATGGGGAAGTCCCTCCAATGTTACTAATATTCTTATACCTCTTTGGAGAAAATGGAACCTTTAAATTTCATACTCACTCTCAATCCAGAGATCATTGATGTGTTTAGAGTTGCAGAGGGTAGCAGCAGTCATGGAAGACAGAGCACTTAGCTGTGCTTAGCTGAGCTCCCTAGCTCATCTCCTAGAGATCATGTTTATGGAGAGTCCACTCTTTAGAATTGTTGGATTCTTGGACAGCTAAATGAGAAGGGAATGTTAGAAGAAAAAACGGTTTAAATTACAAGAGGGTCTGACAATGATTTATTGTGAAGAGAACCCGTCCTTGTCAACAGAACAAAGGCACTCCGTGACAAGGTCATCCCCTCACAATGACTCAGTTGTGCAGAAACTATGCATAATACATTCTGCATCCAAAACCTTAAGGACAGAGTCATAAGAAACAGTTTTTCTGCAAAGTATCAAGAACTTGATATATTTTATGCCAAGTCTCTGTGACTGTAATGATCTAGAATATTCTGCAGGGAAATTGATATACACTGCATGTCCTTGCTTGTCTTAGGATTGAGAGGAAAAGGCATTCTGAGCCCCCTGTTACTTTATTTAACTGCCCATGCTGCCTAACTTCCCTGGACATACACCACCTCTTTGTTCTGTGCTGAGTTTTTCCACATGACAAAAGAAATTTTAGACAGAATTGAGGAAGACAGACATTGATTTACTCTGAGACTCAAAAGTGACAGTCCAGACTCCCTATGTAATGTCTCCTTAAGTAATCCTTCAAGTATACCGTTATTACTCATGCCCTTCACCCACCAGCTGTATGACCTTGGGAAAGTCACTTAACCTCTATAACTCTTACTGTTCTCATCTTTGAAAAGTAATCATAGATTTACTGGTAGAATTAAATGAGATGATTTGTATAAAGTTATTAAATGAGATGATTTAAGTAAAGTGTCTGGAACACAGTAAATCACCAATAAATATTGGGGGAAACTAGCTGTGAAAACTTGGAAACAACACAACTACTCTGAAATTCTGTTTAATAATCTATAAACGGGATGCAGCCTCTGGGAGCTCTCTGAAGTGAGCAGGCAGCTTCAAGGATTCCCGTTGCCTTGTTATGGGAGGCATCCAGGCAGGTGAGAGTGAGAATTCTCCCTCTTGGCACATTAGAATGAAGCCAGGGCATTTTTAAAAATATGATGTCTAGATTCAGTCAAAGGTTCTGATTTATGGTGTTGGGTGCAACCTAGGCATCTGTGTTTTTTCAAGCTCCCCATATGATTCTAATGGGCGGGTAGCATTAAATTCCCCCAAACCAGATAACTATCTGGAGATTGTTGATAATACTGGAGCATAATAAGTAGCATCTGAGAAGAGCAGTACTACGTCCTTTTCAGATCTAGAATCCTATGAACACTCTAGATCTAGAACACCAGCTCTAGAAACCCCATATTTCCAGATCTGGAATTCTGGGTCTAGAGTTCCAGCAACACATTTGACTCCCCTTTGTCCCCAGGCAGCAGAAATTCTCAGTTTCCTGGGGGTTCTGGAGCTCCTGGGGTTACTAACCCAGAACTAGGCTGCCATTCTTGGCCTGAGACTTTTAGAAAGAAGAGGGTAAAATTTGGAATGCCCATAAATTCTTATTTCCTAGGAGGAGAGATCAGTCTGAAATATAATATCCTCACTGAGAGAATTTAAAAGTTTGAGGTAGGTATTGGAGGAGAGTCAAACTCATTTAATTAAGATTTCTCCTGATTTCTAAGTTCAAGGAAAAGAACTAGCCCTGTACACATATATCTCGAGGTTTCCCAAGGTTTCGGACAATGATTTCTGCAAATACCACAGCTTTAGGATAGCTTGTCTGCCTCTAATTCCAAACATGGTTTCAGTTTGGCATATCAGGGGTGCATATTTAAGAACTCTGGGAAGGAAACGAACACACAGAACTCAGCTGATAAGAACAGAAGTAAAATAGCGTGTGGTTCCTCAAGGATCTGATAGCTGATAAAAAGCAAGATTAATAAACACTTTACTGTGAGCATCAGGAGAAATTACAATCCTGAGGGAGAAATTATGCCTGGCAATTTATCCTTATAGTAGTTTAAGTTTTAAATCAATTTCAACCTTATCTCCCTTTGGAAGAAGATAAGGAAGTTACACAGCTCAGAAAACATGACCTCTGGGTCATTTACACGAGCTAGAGGAACAAAGATAAACTAATTTCTCTCCTAGCATCATGGCGAAAGGGAAATACCTACCTTGGTATGTTTTCTCACCAATACCTCAGTGACACTTTATCCCATTATTTTGCAAATGTAGTAGCTATGGGCTGTTTCCTTTTTATTTTTTCACTTTGTGTTTTTAAAAAAGTGAAAGTAAGTGATTACCACATGAATCAATCAGCGTAGTACAGTGTTAGGAGCTGTACAGTACAGTGTTAGGACTTTCAGGCTTTTGCTAGCTTTGTGATTTTGGTAGGTTACGTTATCTCACTGTGCTTCAATTCCCTTGTCTGTGAAAATGGGGCTTTCTAAAACAGCCCTACCTCATAGGCTTGTTGTGGAAATTAAATGAATTAATATATGTATTGTAAAGTGTTCAGAACAGAGCCTGGCATATAATAAATACTCAACAAATGCTAGCTATAATGAAAACCAGGAAAGGCACACTGACATTTTTATTAAATTAGCTCAATTAATAGATAATATATTTCCTTCCAATTCATACTGCTTTAAAAGCACCGGATAGAGTTTTGCTAGTAAACAAGACTTGGAACTCAGGATGATGACTGATTGCCAGTATCCACTGACTTGCCTCTGAGCAACTCAGTTATCTTCCTTGTCTTTAATTTTTCTTCCTTTATATTTCCTTCCTTTTCTTCCTTTCTATTACTTAGATCATAAGGAAGCATGCAAGGGAAAACACACAGATACTAAAATAAAATTTACAGAAGCAAGTGTCTGTCTAGTTCTTGAGCCACTAACAAAAAAAAAGTGCCCCTTAATTCTTGTGTTTTCTATTTGGATAATTTCTTTTTTCCTCCTCTGTTTTCTGTAGCTCCTCTCTACTGCCTTAGGAAGCTGCTTGGCTGAAGGCCGCAGACCAATAGGATGGGAGAGGAACCGGAGAGGGAGTATCTCCCCCATCTGGACCCTAGGTGTCCTGCACCTAAACCCATTGGGTTCTTTACTGGAGTAGAGAGAAAAAAGTGCACTTGAATTTGAAAAAAAAAGAGAAAAGATTTTTAAAACCTAGTAATGTCTATTAATAGTTCAAACTGTCAAAAATGTCTTATTTTTGTTTTGTTTTGTTTTTATTTAGTGAATTTTTCATTGTCAATGTTAAATCCAGGCAGAATTCTGGAAGAAGAAATGACTAGGTAATTAGCTAATGTATATGTACTCTTTACCTTTTGTTATACTCTTTAACCTATTGTTACCATTTATACCACTTCCAACCCCACCGTTTGAAGTAAGCTGCCTATATCATGGCCCATCACTAACTCACACTTCAGTGTGGTTCGTAAGAATAGGACATTCCCTTGAAGCCACAGTACCGTTATCAACGTCAGTAAATTTAATATTGTACAGTCCTCTGAGCTAACCTACCTCCTGTATTCCAATTTTGTCAGCTGACCCAATAAAGTCATTAATGGCATTTCTCCTCTACTTTAGCCTTCTTAATGAAAATCTCAAAAGCCTGTAACATAATGTTTGTATGTTTACATATCAATTAATGCTGCTGATATCAGTGAGTACTATTTCTATGTTATGGCGGACCTGACAGGCTTCTATATAGGGGAAGTTTGTAAAATGTATATAAAAAATGTATTTGAAAATACTGAAACTGATTTTATTATTACTATTATTTTTCCCAACACCTCCTCCCTATCTCATTCTCAGCTGTGACCTGCCTCACAATTCATTGGATTATTTCTTTTTTTTAAATTATATTTTACTGATTATGCTATTACAGTTGTCCTGATTTTTCCCCCTTTACCCTTTACTCCCTCAGGCAATCCCCCCACCATTGTTCATGTCCATGGGTCATGCGTACAAGTTCTTTGGCTACTCCATTTCCTACACTGTACTTTACATCCCCATGGCTATTCTGTAACTCCCTATTTGTACTTATTAATCCCTTCACCTCTTCACCCATTCCCCCACACTCCCCTCCCACCTGTCAACCATCAAAACACTCTCTGTATCCATGATTCTGTCTCTGTTCTTCTTTGCTTAGTTTGTTTTTTAAATTCAATGGTTGAAAGATTTGTATTTTTTGCCATTTTATTGTTCATAGTTTTGATCTTCTTTCTCTTAAATAAGTCCCTTTAACATTTCATGTAATAATGGTTTGGCTTTAGTTTTTTCTTGTCTGGGAAGCTCTTTATCTGCCCTTCGATTCTAAGTGATAGCTGTGCTGGGTAGAATAATCTTGCAATAGATCCCTGCTTGTCATGACTTTGAATATATGTTGCCAATCCCTTCTTGCCTGCAAAGTTTCTTTTGAGAAATCAGCTGACAGTCTGATGGAGATGCCACTGTCGGTAACTAACTTCTTTACCCTGTCGGTAAGCTACTTCTAAGATTCTCTCTTTAAACTGTTGGCATTTTAAGTATGGTGTGTCTTGGAGTGGGCTACTTTGCATCCATCTTGTTTGGGATTCTCTGTGCTTCCTGGACTGACATGTCCATTTCCTTCACCAATTAGGGAAATTTTCTTTCTTTTTTTTTTCAAATAGATTTCCAGTTTCTTGCACCTTCTCTTCTCCTTTTGGCACCCCTATGATGAGAATGTTGGAACTCTTGAAGTTGCCCCAGAGACTGCTTACACTATCCTCATTTTTTTTTGATATTTTTTTTCTTCTTGTGGTTCTGATTGGTTGTTTTTTCTTCCTTATCCTCCAAATCACTGATTTCATTCTCGACTTCATCCACTCTGCTGTTGTTTCTCTGTAAATTGTTCTTTATTTTAATTAGTGTATTCTTTGTTTCCTACTGGTTTTTTTTTTACGCTGCTGAGGTTCTCCCTAAGTCCCTTGAGCATCCTTAAAACCAGTGTTTTGAACTCTGCATCTGATAGATTGCTTATCTCCATTTTGTTCAGTTCTTTTTCTGAAGTTTTAATCTGTTCTTTCATTTGGGCCATGTTTCTTTGTCTCCTCAATTTGGCAGCCTCCCTGTGTTTGTTTCTATATATTAGGTACAGCTGCTATGACTCCTTGTCTTGGTAGTGTGGCCTAATATAGTAGGTGTCCTGTAGGGTCCAGTGGCACAGCCTCCCCTATTACCCAAGTTGGGTACTCAAGGTGTGCCCTTTGTTTGGGCTGAGTACACCTCCTCTTGTAGTTGAGCCTTGGTTGCTATAGACAGATCAATAAGAAGGATTTACCCAGGCCAGTCAGCTGCAAGGACTGGCTGTAACCACTGACCATCAATTTCCACCCTCTATGGAGTATCAGCTGTGCAGGGGCAAGGTGGTGGTGCTCCAATGTGGTCTGTATGAGTCCACTGGGTGCACTGGCCCTGGGGTTTCCTAGGTGGTTCAGGCCAAGGTCAGCCCCCACCTGTGTTTTACTTGGGGCCACCCTGCATGAACTATAAAGCAATCAGAGGTGGCTGCTACTTATGCTGGGCTTGGAAATTCCCAGGTGAATACAAGTTGTGAGTCTAGGCTGGCTGCTGCTAGTGCTAGGTCTCGGGCTCACTGAGGCCAATTGTTGCTTGTTTGATAGGATTTATGAAGTTGTGAAGCATGAGCCAAGACCAGCCATTCATATAATAAAAGTAGCTTTCTACTCATATACAAAAGTAGCTTGTGTGGGCCTGTAAGTTGGGTAGGGCAGAGTCTCTGGAGATATCTAAGGCAGGTCACAGTGTTAGCCAGATTGATGGAGTCTCAGACATGGCACAAGCTTGCTAGCTCTGTTGGGGGAGGTTTAAGAGAAGGGACAATGGCCTCTGCCTACCTTGATGCCAGATATTTTAGTTTCTTCCGATACACCACTGGTGCCTTTCAAGCAGCTGCCTTGGTGCTGGAGCCCAGAGGGAGTGAGTCCGAGTAGGTGAGTCCATGTGTGGGTTCTTTAAGAGGAACTGCTTGGGCCTCCAGAAGTTTCTTCCAATGACTCAGTCCCCACTGGTTTTTACAGCCAGAAATTGTGGGGCTTATCTTCTGGCACTGGAACCCTGTGCTTGGGGGCCTGGTGTGGGTCTGGGACTCCTTGTTCCTGAGATATCCCTCCCAAATTTTTATCCACCATACATGGGTGTGGGACCAGCCCATTCCGCATCTTCACCTCTCCTACCAGCCTGGATGGATGTGGTTTCTTCAATTCCATAGTTATCAGACTTCTATTCAACTTGATTTCTGATGGTTCTGAGAGATGGTTATTCTACATTTTACTTGTAATTTTGCTGTGGTTGTGTGAAGAGGTGAGCCATGTCTGCCTATGCTGCCATCTTGACCAGATGTCGGAATTTATAATTTTTAAAGATACTCACTTTCCTCTAATTTAGTTAAGTCCTCACTCCAAATTAATGAAATTCATGAATTCATGAAATTTTAGCGTACTACTTAAATTTTTTTTCAAACTCTGCTAAATAGGAAAAGGGCTTTTTTGTTCTTTATATAAACAATATGAGATTTAACTAAGAAACATTTAACATGCTCAACCTGTTTATTCCTATATTTGCAATATGTTGAACAGTATAAACTTTCAATATAAGATATACAAGTCTAGAATATTAATTATGAAAGAAGAATCAAATTGTATCTACAAATTATCAGTAACAGTTTTAAAATGATTCACTATTTTTTATAGTTAGCCACAAAAACTTATCTGGTTTCTTTGGCCCAGTTCAAGTAAGTCAATTTGCTATCATCTTCTCATAATTTAAGAAAAGGGAAAAAAATTTAATGTATATTTGTTATAATGTTTTACACAACCTTTGTGATCAGTTCAGTAAATTTATTTATTCCCAATTCTGAAGATTATTCCTAAAAGAAATAAATAAAGGACAGTATATAAAAGAACCTTTCTATTTATTTTCCAGATATGCATATTATTACTCAGGATTAGGTGCCGGAGTTCTCGTGGCTGCCTATATACAAGTTTCATTTTGGACTTTGGCAGCTGGCCGACAGATTAGGAAAATTAGGAAAGAGTTTTTTCATGCTGTCCTCCGACAAGAAATAGGCTGGTTTGACGTCAGCGACACCTCTGAACTCAACACACGGCTAACAGAGTAAGTATTGTTAATGTTACACTTGTGTGAAGAGGCGATCCACAGTGTGGAAATTTGTCATGGCAGGATTTAAATGAAAAAGTGACTAAATTGAGCATTTGATAGTATTGAGAACAGATGATCTGATGGCCATTTCTAGCACTTACAGCCTGCGCCACAGCACATTTTCTTGTTAGTTTTCCCCCTCGGTTACATAGTAGGTTTATTTGAGGACTCAGTGCACATCTCATAGCACATCTCATACACGTGTGTCTTTCTCATGGAGCTTACCACAGGGTCTGACTATGTTGCATACTCAGTTAAGGTGGTTGAATGAATGAATCCATGATTGAATGAATTCACAAAGAGACTTTTGTTAGTAATTGCTGACTCTTCGCTTATTCATCAATTTGAGAGCCCGTTATGCGCCAAGAACTGGTCTAGATGTTTGTGATAGACCAGTGACCATGACAAAGGCCTCTGTCATCTTGTTGCTCACGTTTCAGCAGGGGAGTTCAATGACAGACTTTTTCTCATTGGAGTGTCTGGCAAGGGCGTAGTGAGCAAGCGGTCAAAAATGAGGGAAGGCCAAGGCGTTTAGGACCTGGTCGGCCTCAGTCAGGACTTCGCCCTGAGTGAAATAGGCAGCAACTGCACACTTTTTCTTCTGAGGAGGAGCCTGTCCAGACTTCCTTTTTCAGAGGGTCACGTTGGCTGCTGTATTGAGAATAGAGTGGACTGAGAATAAGGCCATCAGCAGAAGCAAGGAGCACTTCCCTGTGAGGGCTGCAATGTCCTTCTAGCTTCAGCTTTCAGACAAATTGACTCGAGCTCAAAGTGTTAATGCTTCTCTAATAGGATTAACAAATTGAGTAGAATCAACTTTAATGGTATTAATGTCCATTTTTTCCTTTGTACAGTATATACATGGGGAAAATATCACGCAAGAGGCTAAGACTCTGAGAGAGGCTTGCGGTGTATGAACAATGTCTGTGTGTTTGTTAGATGTCTGCTTTGCCTTTCTAACTGAAGACCTCCTGCCTGTAACCACTTAGGTGTGATCTTTTTTAGTGACATCTCCAAAATCAGTGAAGGAATTGGTGACAAGGTTGGAATGTTCTTTCAAGCAGTAGCCACGTTTTTTGCAGGATTCATAGTGGGGTTCATCAGAGGATGGAAGCTCACCCTTGTGATAATGGCCATCAGCCCTATCCTGGGACTCTCTGCAGCTGTGTGGGCCAAGGTATGTGACACTCAGGCATTTTCGTGTGTGCCACCCCACATCACAGAGTTATCTTTAAGGTGCAGGATTCTGGAGTTGTGCAGATCAGTGTTAACTGTCAGGTGAAACCATATTCAGAAGCATGTTGTTAATGTGGTGCTTTAATAAGGAAATTTACTTTAAATGTCATTCACAATATCTGAGTTATTACCTGAATTACGGATTTTTTACACCGCTTTTATTTCTTTGGGTAAATCTTCTGGCATAATAATTTAAGTTAAATACGTGGTTATGTCCTTATTTAAGGAAACACAATTTTAAAATATATCGTTCCTCCTAACTATTGTGTGAATATAAAAAATTTAAATACGGTTTGGGTTTATTTATTTTTTAACGGTTGCCGTGATAGTTAAGTGCACTCTGCCAATTTTGCCTGAAAGTAAGATACAGATATAACCAGTTCTACTTCAGCCGACACTGCAGAGTTGAGAGATTTCACTGGCAATTCTTGCTCACTCTGGAGTCAATGATTTACTTCATAAACTATTTGTGTCTCTTCTGTTTTGATTCTTCCTAGTGCAACATTTTGTTTAGCTATCTTAGTATTCAGTAGAATGCCCATGAATAGATCTGGAGATACTTTTTCACAGTAATTCAAAATCGTGACACGGTAAAGGGAAGGGTGGTCAATCCTTTCACAGCACGAAGACTTTATTTTTGTTTATTTTGTAATCAGCCGAGAAAAAAGCATAGTAGACGCCGGAACTTGAACTGCTCCCAAAAACGCTACTGAGAGAATTGTGCATGGATTTCCTCTCCCTGTCTACTCCTGGGAGCATACTGCAAAGGCAGATCAGGTCTGGCTGGAGTAGAGGCAGAAGAAGCCACTGGAGCTGGTACACTGAATGTCCTTTGCTTCAGAACTTCAGTGTTTAGTAAAGGATAGGTTGGGCGGGAAAACCCTTGAAGGGTTGACCAGACTACCTTTTAACTTTTCTCCCCATACAAAATCACGAATGTTTCTCTTCTGTCCAGATACTCTCGGCGTTCAGTGACAAAGAACTAGCTGCATATGCGAAAGCAGGCGCTGTGGCAGAGGAGGCTCTGGGGGCCATCCGGACCGTGATAGCTTTTGGGGGCCAGAACAAAGAGCTGGAAAGGTCAGGAAGGTTCTTTGTCCACTGGTTCAAAGAACTCACTTTTACGTTTTGTTTTTATGTTTTGTGGTTCATTCTTTTGTGGTATGTGCTCATCACTTCCCTTTCCCTAATATTAAAACTCCCCCACAAAACACAGGCACCTTCACTGACAGCTAGAGTTCAATGTCACTCTGAAACAGGGTTCTGACCCTTTTATGTTCCACGGATGCCTTTGGCAGTCTTCTTCCTTAGAATGATGATTTCAAATGCATAAAACAAAATACATGGGATAACAAAGGAAACCAATGGTATTGAAATCTAGTTATCATAATGTTTTTAAACTGTGATATAGTAATTATGTGTCTCTCTTGTTGATATATTAAGTAATAAGAGCTAATTATGGCTCTCATAGCTACTGTAGTTCCAAAGTACAGCTGTGGGTAAAAGATATTTCAAGATCCTTGTAGCAATTATAACATGATATGAAAATGATCTGGGATTTATTTCTATTGGCAACAAAGTCACACTTACTGCTAATTCTACAGTGGTTTGTTGCCTGCATTGATCATGAAAGGAAATGCTAAATTTCAGTTTGTGGTTGATGATAATAAATATGTAACTTTTCCCCACTCAAGTTCCCAGGTCAAGTACCTCTGCTCTAGAGGAACTTGATACATAAAAAATCTAACTATACCTCTGCTCTAGAGGAACTTGATACATAAAAAATCTAACTATCAGAACAAAGGCCACTGATGAAGGGTACTCCCTCCACTTCACTCAAATGTCCCCAACCAGGGTTCTCGAAATAATAACACCCCCTGATATAGCCAAAGCATAATTCTGTGTAAAGTCTTTTCTTTTTCTGTTCTGTGGGACTCCTGATAACCACACTTCTGAAATAGAAATCTTGGACATCCTCCAGCATTAAAAGCCAAGGTTTTCTAGTTTCCTTCATTTCGTTTTCTATTTTTCTACTCTTAAGTCCTCTCTGAAGCCACCGTGTTCCTGGTTCTCTAACCTCTCCCTTTTTTTCTCTTACTGCTGCTTCCTGTACACAATAGCCCACACAGACCACACTAACCCTCAGTTGGACCTCAGGATGTGAGTGTAATCAGTGCTGCTCCATTAGCTGCAGCAAGCAAGCCGCCTAAGCGAAGGTAATTACAGCATGTCCACCACTGTCTCCGGAGCTTTGTGCCACACTGGGGCCAATGTAAATCTGCCTGTACTGCCTGGAAGCCAGCCCAGGACTAATACCGGTGCTGGACCTGGCCTGCTCCCTGTCTCCCCAGGGATGCAGCTCCGCCGAGTGAGGGCAGTGCCCAACCCCAGGAAAGGACACTGAAGAGTTGGGTGCTTTAAGTGATTAAACAGAAAAACATTTTTTGGTGGCAGCATATATTCTGTACAAACTAATAAATTCTCAACATCTCATTTGGTTAACTAAAAAAATATGTTTTTTGTTCGAAGCAGAAACATTCTATTTTATGTGATATTTTCCCTAAAAACTCATTGTATATCCATTGGTGCTTTTTTTCCCCCTGAATTTAGGGAGCCAAAAGTAAAATTTACATGCTGTGTTTAGCATGGAGAGGTAAATTTAATTTAAATTGATGTAAAAAAAAAATTGCAGTTCAACAGAACCATGCTAGACATTTGTACCTTAGTATCAAATCCTAGAAGCCAGTAATATGAGTTTTAGTTACTATGCAAAAATATGAGAATACAATAAGTGATATCCGGAAGGAGGTTAGTGAACTCAAGAACAATAGAGGTAATAGTAGCGGGACTAGGAATCGTCAGGGTGTGCCAGCTATGTGCCAGCAGTGTGCCAGCTACTTCCTCTGAGTATCTGTCATCTCACAATTATCTTGCAAGGCAGGCATTATTAACTTCGTATTACAGATGATAAAACTAAAATCTAGAAAAATTGAGTAAGAACCCATATCCAGCAAGTAAGGACCACTGTATAACCTTGTACTGTGGCTTGACAGTGGAAGGTCAATTGATAAAAACAAAACAAAACACCAACAACAAAAAAGTAAAGGCTTAAGGTTAAGAACATGTAAAATTCTTGTCCCTCACCCAGCGGAAAGATCTTCCTTTCTCTAGAGAAGAGAAGTTGACTTGTGTTAAGAATCTAACTATTTTAAGAGTCCTGAAAAGTATTCACATTTTGCCGTGATTCTTGGTTGGCTTGGTTTCGCTCCTTCCACCTTAACCTTGACGTGTGATGCTGGCCGTGAAGGTGATGATGAAGCTCTTCCATATCCCAGCTATGGGAACATTGTTTGGACGGGTGAGGACCAAAGGAGATGGGTCCAGGCCAGTAAAGAGAAGAGAGACACAGATAGGTTTTAGCCCTATCTAGCCCTATCTGTCTGGTCCTGAGTTGGTTCACTTTTCAAGAAGCTGGGTTTCCCCCAGGGATTTCTTAACTTTGATGGCTTTGTTTTTCAAACCTCCAACTATATAGGAGGTGAATATGGCTCAAATTATGGATCGTTTACTTATGATGATGTTTTCCCCTCATTTTCCGGTAGGTATCAGAAACATCTAGAAAATGCCAAAAAGATTGGAATTAAAAAAGCTATTTCAGCAAACATTTCCATGGGCATTGCCTTCCTGTTAATCTATGCATCGTATGCACTGGCGTTCTGGTACGGATCCACTCTAGTCATATCAAAAGAATACACTCTGGGAAATGCAATGACAGTAAGTAGTTTTCCCCATGTGCACGAAGAATCTATAAAGCACTGTTGATCCGTGTTCCTTTTCTTTACTTCCATATTCCTCCTTTTTGAAGGGTGAGCCATGATTATAGGCATTTTTCTTTGGGTGAATCTTTGCTCTGTCCTGTGGGCAGAGTTGGCTTTCTAGAATACTCAAGGTGTGGTTGTGGGTGCAGGCAAGAGAGTAGCCTGCAGTAAGACCAACTGAGAAACATATACAACATATAAAAGGAAATAAAAATTGAGTAAGTTTGTGAATAAACAAATATGGATCGGAATCATCCTCATTCTGCCTTTGATTTTCATTATATAAGAAAGTAGACATTATTATAGATAGCTCATAAAGTGAGGGAATGGTAAGTTTACATAATCTAAAATATCAGCTGTCTGAAACATGAGATGAAAAGTTATTTTACTTTCTTTTTTTCAAAATGAAAATAGCTTTACTTTAGGATTATAAAAATAATATATACTACTTATAAAATGATTAGAATACAGAATTAAAAAAATTAGGAATTGGTTAGAATTACTTATAATCTAATAATCCATGTATATTTAATGATAACTTATGTATCTTCCAGTTCATTTTCTATATGTAAATGCTTTTTTTTGTCCTTAAAAACTGGGATGGTATTATGGATATCATTTTGTAACTTTTTTTATAAACTAGAAATATTTTGTGACCATTGTTCCATGTTGGTGACAATCAGAACAATATGTGACCATTCAAATAATGATCTTTTATTTTTTTAGATTTTATTTATTTAATTTTAGAGATAGGGGAAGGGAGGGAGAAAGAGAGAGAGAGAAAGAAACATCAGTGTGTGGTTTCTTTGCATGCACCCCCCACTGGGTACCTGGCCCACAACCCAGGCATGTGCCCTGACTGGGAATCAAACCAGTGACCCCCTGGTTCCTGGGCCGGCACTCCGTCCACTGAGCCATACCAGCCAGGACCAAATAATGATCTTTTAAAACCTGAACTTCCCTATTTTTTCTAAACAAAAGATAGCACAGTGAAGCCCTTTGCTGATGACTTAGGGCCATTATGAAGATTAATCACTTCACACAGTTTTCTCGAATGCTATTTTCAGACTCCATTGAGCCGTTGAGGGCTATTTGGCTGGATGAACTTTCATAATTGACGTGCCTTTCTTTTTTCTCATTTTGGTCTCCTCTCTGATTGTTAGCTTAGAAGCTTTCCACTTTTCTTCAGTTTCTTGCTTGCTAAATTTTGTGAAGAAGGCAGACTGAATCCTGACTTTGCTGTGCACCTTTGGTGATGAGTGTGTCTGCTCTGGCCTGTCTCCTTTGCAGCCTGTGGGCAGTGGCAGCTCCGGGGCTGGGCTGGAGAACGCTCTCTCCATGGTGCAGGGGCCCAGCAGCACCCTGTGCATAAGGGCCCCAGTGTGTTGATTTGATAACATCTATTTTGGTAGAGGCTTTTTTGCCTTCTTACTGGTCCTTATCTGTATTGCAGAGAGTGGAGAGATCGTAAGGGATATTTGAGTTCTGGTTATGGGTGGTGTTATCATTGCTATCTTCTGAGAAAAGCCAAATTATATGTAAAAGTTTCACCATGCCCTGAGAGACAGGAGTAACTTCTCTTCATCTATGCTTTCCTCAGTTGAATTATGCTAATAATCTGTATTCCTGAGTCTATATCCTTGGCTTTTCTGTATCAATTTATTTTCCTGGTAGACAACTATAAAGGAAAAAGTGTTAAGTTTTGTGTCGTATAACACAGAATAATTGTGTAAAGGAAATATTAATCAGTGCACACAGGTGTAACTTAGTGTTTTATAACATGTGGACTAATTCTTATATTTAAAATCTTATTAAAATATGTATGTAAAATGGTACTTTTTAAGAAAAATTCCATGGGGTTGATATTTACCATGTTTCATCTCGAGCATTCTGTATATTCTACATATAGTTAGAAAAAAATCATCATAATAATGCTGATGGCAAATGCTTCCCTCTGGTTGCATTAGCATCAGAATCAAGGAAATAGGGTTGAAAAATCTTTCTGACTCTGTAAGTTCAGAAGAAGAGCAATAGATAGTTTGGCAAGCTAGACCAATACATTTGAGGTTGAGGAAAACCATTTGTGCAATGAAATACTACAGTAACCTTCTAAAATGCGTTCTTTTGCTAAAAAAATTTAAAAGGTTAAACTTGAACTCAATCCTTTGTATAGTGTGTGCTTCAGACAAATCAGATTTGAGATAATGGTCCCCCAAATGGTGCCGTTGACTTTTCCTTGCGGTCTTTTGCTCAGGTCTTTTTTTCAATTCTGATCGGAGCTTTCAGTGTTGGACAGGCCGCCCCGTGTATTGATGCTTTTGCCAACGCGAGAGGAGCTGCACACGTGATCTTTGCTATCATAGATAATGTGAGTTCCTAGTTTGATGCTGAGAAGTTCCTTGAGGTCTGAGTAATTAAATCTGGCTTTAGGTTAAATATCATGTGAAAATTAATTATGTGACATTAACAACCTTTTCTTAGTCATGAATGAAATAAAAAGCCTCATTGATCTTTCTAAAATTTTATCTTTAAATAATGTGATAATCCTGACCTCATTCTGGGAAGGTACATCTGTACTTGGGTTATTATTAGAGTTCAGAGCAAAGATGCTTATCTTTCCTAGTTTTTTTTTTTTCCTTCTCTTTCATTTTGTAACCGGAATGAGAATATTATGGTTTCTATACAGAATGAGTGGGTGGAAAAATTATTGGTGGGACCAAAGTTGCCAGTATGTTTTGCTGGGTGGCCCTAAAAAGAAAATGATCGCTGTATGTTTGATATAATTTTGAATCACGTATGTTGAATAAGTTGTACTGACTGCAGTGGAATAAAGAAAATAGTTTTGACATATTAAAATATGTCACTGTTTATACACAAACTCCACAGAAGATAACTGAAATTTGACCACTCAATCCAAGCGATTCCTCCTGCTTCATTGACCTAAGTCCTGAGAAAAGTGCTCAGCTTCCAAATTCATTGAAAGTTTACATTGTTCCTCAATAACTTGGCTCGAACCAATTGTTCAGTCAGTCTTCTCAACACAATCCATTACATTTATTATTTAGGAAAAGCTAATTTTCACTAAATGATGAAACACCTGGCTGTATCAATTATAGTATGTTTTTGTTAATGCAGTTGTATGAACATGCATATCTGACCATTTAGAAAATTTATAAGGATATGCCAAAATCTTAAGCTGAAATATTGTATGAACTAAAATGAGTATATCCCTTATGTTCTTTTAAGGAAATGCCTGTTCTCTGAGAATGAACATTTCCTTAAACACACACACAATCTTTACCTTGGGTTCTATTTTGTGAGGGAGATTATACCATTCCAGGCCTTATTTTTGGGATTTGCTGAATCATATTCCTTAGAAAATGCAATTGTGTATTCTGTTATAGAATAGTCATTGAATTTTGTTTTATTTAGAATCCTAAAATTGACAGTTTTTCAGAGAGAGGACACAAACCAGAAAACATCAAAGGGAATTTGGAGTTCAATGATGTTCATTTTTCTTACCCAGCTCGTGCTAATGTCAAGGTACTGTAAATAGTATTTACAGGGATTCCCAAAGCAGATGGATTGTTTAATCATCTTAAGTAAACTGAAGACTCTAATATCTCATATTTATGTGGTTTTTCCTTTTGGGGTTATTTTCATTTATTTGATAGTGTTTTTTAATGAAGAAGTTGAAAGTTTTATTATTAAACTATTCCTTATTTCCCTGCAAGGCTGTTGCTTCACCGTATAAAAATCACACCAGCAAATGCAGAATACCGCAAATTTAAGGTGGTATGTTCATCATCTGACACTATAACAGTTAACAGAAACTTTTCTCCACTGCCAGTTATTTCCAATGGGAAGATCATTCAGTATTTTGACCCAAATCCAGAGACAGATGTAAGCAAGTTACAATACACAGTGAGGCAAAAGTAAGTTTACAGTCATGAGTGAGCAAAACAGAGTTTATTCTTGTGCTACTATTTATTAATTGTTATATTATTTTCCATATGAACAACTATAAACCGACTTTTGCCCCACATTGTATTATATGAGACTTATAATAACAAGGTTATCTTTGAATTATATAATTTCTATAGCTAAATTTTACAACAGGTAATTTCAGGAATCCTGAATATTATAACTGTAGCCTAGCCTAAAAATCTTAAGGTGTTAGAAAAAGGTGCATGTTGTGTTTGTCTACAGTCGTTAGAAAGTTAAGGTTATTTTCTTCCAGTAGCACTGTAAATAGTTTCTTTTTCTACTGGTATTACCAAAAGCTGCTATTTTAAATCTTCTATACACCACTAATTTAAGACAACTATGCTAGATTAAGTCATTTCATACTACTGTATTTGGGGGACGGGGGTCGTCCATTTTTAGTCCTCAATAGATTTTATGTGTTTCTCATGCTTCTTTCCACACATCAGTTCGTCTAGTTCTGTAGGGGCACTCAGTGTCACTTCGATCAGCCAGTCATCTTCATAACAAGTGTTGTTAAGTCCTGGATTTTTTACAAGAGCCTCATTAATTTCAGTTCCTCCTGATAGAGGAGAATCGTGTTCACTAGCAGCTTCCACACTTTCCAAAGCACCAAACCTATCTAGTTTGTTCAGTTTTGTCCCAACTTCAGGCAGACTACAGTAAATATCTCCCAACACTTCCTGTGCAAATTGCTGATTCCCACTATTCTGATACCATTTTCTGTTGTTATCCATTCGTGTCACTCACTGAGAGAAGATGGGGACCAGGGTGCAGCTTCCTGACAGTGCCCACCCTCAGGCCCCAGGGCCACAGTCCACAGGCTCTATGCTGCTCCTAGTGCTACGTTAGCAGGAGTAGGGTGGCCGGGTGGTGGCAGCCCAGCTCCTCAGCCACACTGGGCCCTTGGGGGTGGAGCCCATTTGATAGTTTTTCACATTTGAAATTCTCAAATGACTCCCCTTTCAGAATTTTGTTGTGAAGTGTTCTTTTTATCCCTTTTCCTCACAGGTCTTGAAGGGCCTCAACCTGCAGGTCCAGAGTGGGCAGACCATGGCCCTGGTTGGGAACAGTGGCTGTGGGAAAAGCACGGCGGTCCAGCTGATACAGAGGCTCTACGACCCTGATGAGGGTATGGTAAGTGGGAAGAACCAAGTCCTCCAAAGTGGGAAGCGGGTACCACTTAGCCCATTGGACCTGTGTTTTAGTAACAGATTTGCACATGAATGCAGTTTTGGTCAGAGGGCTATGGAATTGCAATGTATCTGGATAATGCGTTCAAATCTTGGGGCTGCTTTAGCAAATATGTTCAAGATGATAAAAGCCAAAGAATCTACACAGCACTTTTTTCTGTTTCAACTAAGCTCTTCATAACCCACTAAATCACCAGAGACCGTCATCCAGCCACTGAGAAAATTATTTTTAAGGAGTTATTGGGTTTGGCCAAAAATATTTCATGTTGCTATTGTTGATAATTTGATAATCAGGATTACAAGAAATTTTAGGACAGTAATTCAATTCATCAAAGACAGCAGAGTTTTCTTAAATGTTGGAATATCTGAAAGGGAAAGTGAGATAGTCTCATAAGAAGTTTTGGGAACATGGGGGACAGTGATAGCCTAGGGTGTATGGGTATATTTTTTCTTTGCCTCTTAAAAATTGTATTATAAATTCAAACCTACAGAAAAGTTGCATGTAGGGAACTCACTACAGCCTTCACCCATATTTACTAATTGATTGTATTTTGACCCATTCACTTTATTGTCCTCTCTCTCTTTGCGCATGTGTATGTGAAACACAGACACACATATGTGCATGTATGCTTGCGTGTTTTTTTTCTGAACCTTTGAAAGTAAGTTAAGGGCTTCATGCCCCTTAGCCCCTACATACTTCAGAATACATTTTATAAGAAGAAGGACATTCTTTTATATAACCACAAAACAATGATCAAAAGTAGTAATTTAACGCTCATGTAATACTAACCCACAGTGTATATGTTAAAATTTTACCAACTTTAATACATTGGGTTTATGTGCTATGAAAGTATATTGTTATGGAAACAGATAATTGCAAGTTACAAAAAATATATTAAAAAGGCATTGAATAGATATTGCGGTCCCATCCGGCAGAACTGTGTGTTGTTGGGGAATGCTTGTCCTATATCCCCTGACAAGTGACAAACAAATTCATGTGGACTAAAGAAATCTGGTGGAGAAAAAGGGATGTTGAGCCATTCTCTAAGTGAGAGAGTGCCAGGGCTTGTGTGGCTGCTCTCTCAGAGAGAGAGAGAGAGAGAGAGAGAGAGAGAGAGAGAGAGAGAGAGAGAGCAGGCACCAGGGAGAGGGTGAGAGAGGGTGAGTGTCAGGGAGAGCCAGGGAGAGAGAGAGGGAGAAGGCGAGAGTGTGAGAGAGGCTCAGAGCGGGCCAGAGAGTGTGAGAGAGAGGGCCAGCCTGTGTGGCCACTCTCAGAGAGAGAGAGGGCCTGGATCCCTCACCTGGACAGGCTTTTATTGACACTCTAGGTACATTACATCCAGGATGGTTCTTATTAACTATGCACAGGTTCACTTTAGGTGGTTACCATAACAAAAGAAAGAATGTTGCTAATCCCTTTAAGATAAAGGTCATTTGCACATGTAAAGGGAAAAGAGGTGGAACTGGTTACACCCAAACTTGAGAGGTTTAGCATAGATTTTAGGAAGTCACTTTAAAGATGTGCAGTAAACATTTGTTTCCTCAATTCAAGGTGATAGCAAAAGCAAGTCTCAAAGAGGCCTAGGTACAATGCAGGCCTGATTCCCCACGGGAGACCTATTCACAGATGTTTTCTGCATGCCACTAAAGTCTGTCTGCATTCAAAACCAGAGCTGAGCCACTACCTCACACATGGATAGGTTCCCTATAAATAGAGATTATAGGAATTAATATAAAGTTTTTCCCGGACACATATGTTACTTATATAATAAAATTAATAAACATTCCTGGAACTATCTGATATTACTAAGGATGAACACAATCCCATCCTCATTTACTAAAGCAAACTAAGTTGTTTCAAGTGTAAACATTTTTCTTAATTTTTTTAAAAAGAACCTATCAAAATATTAACCATTGAGGATAAGCATTTGAAAATATTTTATTTTTAAAATTATTCCTGGAGTATTACATATATTTTTAGAAAATATACATGTCAGCAGGGAAAAAAAGTCTTTAGAAATTCAGTAACTCAGAGATATTCACTGTTCACATCATGATATAATAATTTTCTGCCACTAAAACTATGGAAGAAATGCCCAGTGGTATAGTCAATTAATTCAATTTTTCCTTAAACCTCTCTCCAATATAAGTCAGTAAAACTGTAATAAAGAAAAGCAATAAATTGGAACAGGTGATTAATTTTCCTAATAACAATTTATTTTCTCTGGCTTGCTTTATTACAAGAATACAGTATATAACACACATAACATACAAAATATGAATTAGTCAACTGTTTATGTGATGGATAAGGCTTCTGGTCAGTGGTAGGCTATTAGCATTTAAGCTTTGGGGGAGTCAAAAGTTATTGGTGGAGTTTTGACCACATGGCAGATTGGTTTCCCTAACCCCCACATTGTTCAGAGATCAATTCTAATAAGAATCTAAAATAGGACGTGAACACGCAAATCTTTCTGTAATAA
>VMDR010002676.1:0-85846 GCA_007922815.1 Macrotus californicus
AGGAGGAACACACAGAGGGTTATCAGTGGGGTAGTGGGTGGGGAGAGAGGGAATAAGAAGCATAAATGGTAGGTAGAAGATAGACAGGGGGAGGTTAAGAATAGTATAGGAAATGTAGAAGCCAAAGAACTTATATATATGACCCATGGGCATGAACTAAAGAGGGGGAATGTGGGTGGGAGAGGTTGTGCAGGGTGGAGGGGAATAAAGGGAGGGAAATGGGACAACTGTAATAGCCTAATCAATAAAATATATTTTATAAAAAAGAATAATCTTGGATGTAGGTCCTTACCTTTCATGACTTGGAATACTTCTTGCCAGCCCCTTCTTGCCTGTAAGGTTTCTTTGGAGAAATCAGCTGACAGTCTTATGGGCACTCCTTTGTATGTTACTGTCTCCTTTTCTCTTGCTGCTTTAAAGATTCTCTCCTTGTCTTTAATCTTGGGTAATGTAATTATGATGTGCCTTGGTGTGTGCTTCCTTGGGTCCAAATTCTTTAGGACTCTCTAAGTTTCCTGAACTTCCTGGAAGTCTATTTCCTTTGCCGGATTAGGGAAGTTCTCTTTCATTATTTGTTCCAATAAGTTTTCAATTTCTTGGTCTTCCTCTTCTCCTTCTGGCACCTCTGTGATTCAGGTATTGGAACATTTAAAGTCGTCCTGGAGGTTCCTAAGCCTCTTCTCAATTTTTTGAATTCTTGTTTCTTCATTTTGTTCTAGTTCAATGTTTATTTCTTCCTTCTGGTCCAAATTGTTGATGTGAGTCCTGATTTCCTTCCCTTCACTGTTGGTTTCCTGTACATTTTTCTTTATTTCACCTTTCATAGCCTTCACTTCTTCCTCTGTTTTGTGACCATACTCAACCAATTCTGTGAGCATTCTGATTGCCAGTGTTTTGAACTGTGCATCTGATAGGTTGGCTATCTCTTCATCACGTCATTCTGTTTTTGGAACTTTGATCTGTTCTTTCACTTGGGCCATATTTTTTGTCTCAGTGTGCCTGTTAGATAGTAAGAGGTGGAGCTTTAGGTACTCAACAGGGCAACCCACGTTGCTGCATTGTGGCTCTGTATGTTGAGGAGAGGTCTGAGAGGGAACATTGCTGCTTGCTCAGCTCTCCGCTGGCTTTCAGTCACTTCCTTCTCTACCCCCAAGCAAATTGGGCCCTTCTGTTGCTGATTCCCAGGTGGGGAGGGGGTTTGTGTACATTCTAGGTCTGTCTGGATCCCCAGTTGTCCCTCCCAGTTTATCTGCACACAAATGTGGGATTGCCCAGTCTGCCAGTTGCTACCTCTCCTGGTGCACCAGCCACTGCTTTGCCACCCAGGTCCTCCAGCTGCAAGTCGTCTTCATCTTGGCTGCCCATCTCTATCCCTCCTAATGGTCTGGATGAATGTTTCTTCATTAACTCCTTGGTTGTCGGACTTCTATACAGTTTGGTTTTCTCACAGTTCTGGTTATTTTTTGTTTTCAAATTTGTTGCTGTCCTTCTTTTGGTTGTGCAAGGAAGCTAATTGTATCTACCTACACCTCCATCTTGGCTGGAAGTCAAAATTGAAGTATTTGAAAGCAGATTGTAGGAATCTTTGTGGGAAACATAAAGTCTCTAAAAACCTGATCTAAGTCCAGTTTTTAAAAATTGAGGGTATAGAACTGAGGTAGAATCAGGGAGTAGGACACCTGCTACTAACTAGCCTGGGAGGTCCCTGTGGGCAGGAGACATATCTGAACCATTGCTGGATCATGGTGTCCAGTGTAGGGCCTGACAAAGAGTGATCTAGTTTAGTCAGCATCTGTTGAACAAACATTGAAGATCTCATTCAATAGTAAATTCCATGGTTGTACTAAGGAGGACAGGAGTAAGGAATAGATTGGATTTTCAGGATCTTTCAGTTTGTATTGCAACACACTCCAAGTGAAAAGTCCTGGATAGATCCATAAGCTTCAGGTATAACTTGATCCAGCTACGTAAAGGTGTCTGGCACCAGATTCAATTCTCTCCATCGCTTGTCTCTGCTTCTCTCTGAGTTGCCTTTAGTCTCAGGTAGACTCTTCTCATAAGGAGTGAAGACTAACATCCCAACAGCTTAGCAGCCCTAACAGAAAAAAAGCTGGTGTTCCCTCCAGTTCTAGAATAGGAAACATGTGTCAGGAAGCTGAAAATAAATAAGGTCAAACTGTAGGTTAAATAAAGAAGAAACAAGTCAGCTTCGTGTAAAGCTGGACATATAGATAGTTAAGAAAACCTGCCGATGCCTGTGTCTTAGACTTTCTGGTCTTTTTAATACGGATAACTTGGGATCCAAAAGAGTTTGGGGAAAGAAGAGCCACAAGACTGGCTGCCCACAAGAACAGCTCACTAAACTGCTCTTTCCGTAGACTACCATGAAAGGGATGGCACAAAGAATTTCTTTTCTAGTCATTTAAAATGTCAGTTCTGCCCTAGCCAGGTGGCTCAGCTGATTGGAATGTCATCTCTTACACCAGGGGTGTCAAATTCATTTTCACCAGGGGCCACATCAGCCTTGCAGTTGCCTTCAAAGGGCCTAATGTAATTTCAACTACTTAACAGTTAAGGAGCACTTACATTTATACAGTCCTAAAATTATTTTGGCTCTTTGAAGGCAACCATGAGGCTGATGTGGCCTCCAGTGAAAATGAGTTTGACACCCCTGCCTTACACCAAAAGGTTACAGGTAGATTCTAGTCAGGGTACATACCTAACTTGCAGGTTCGATCCCTGGTCAGGGTGTGTGCTGGAGGCAACCAATGTCTTTCTCTCTCTCCCCCTCCTCTCTATCTAAAATCAATAACACATATCCTCAGGTGAAAATAAAAATAAATAAAATATCAGTTCCTCTTTAGAAATTACAGACCATCATAGATCTACCATATGTTGCAAAATACATAGAAAGCCCACTCCTATGTATTGGTGACAGTATGCCCACTCCTACCTGAGCTCAGAGGAAATTCCAAGCTGGTCTCACAGAGATCAGGAAGTGAAACTTCCCTCTATATCACCATCAGCCCCTGGGGTAGCCCAGCCACCTTCTTCCTTCCCCTCTGTCCCTTCTCTCCACTCAGCCCATGTGGCTCCAGGGAAAGCACTTGACTCAGGCTTGGCCAATTAGAGTTCTGCATCCCCATGGACATGGTGATTGGTTCAGAGAAGGACTTGATCCAGGCCAGCCAATCAGAGGCTTCCAGGGCATGAAAGGCAGGCAGGATCTCAGGGCACAGACAAGCAGGTTGCTCAGAGGGCCCTGGGGTGCTAGCAGGTCACCAGCACCCTGCAACTTCTGGTCAGAAACAGCGTGAATTGTCCCAGAGCTCCCAGGCTTTCCCCCTGGACATAGCTTTTCCCACACCTTTCTTTCTGGCTCAGATTCCTTCTCCACCTGCCACCATTTGTTTGCCTTTGAGAGCATTTCATGCCTCACTGATGTCTCTGCAAAAAGCACTTGACCCACCTCCTAGGGCTGGAAAGGAGGAGACTCCAGCCCACACTGAGTATGGAGCATGCAGAAAAGATGAGGAAACAGCTTCAAATGGTGTGAAGAATATTTAAATGAAACCATTTTGGTTTCCATCTTGGCTGAGACCACAAAGCAAGAGGCACCTCATCCTAAAAGTGAGGTTCAAGAGTGCCAGGAAGGTCTTTCAAAGGAGGCATGGAAAAAGTAGTTTGAAGGAAAACAGGTCAGGGAGCACGGAAAGATTTCTTTGGGAAACGATGTTGAGTGATGGCCACCCCTCCCTTTACCAGCAGTGGAAGCAAGGACTTTTAGGAGAGAGTGTGGAAAGCCACAGTTGGGGGACAGCAGACAAGCGACTGAGTCACACCTCGGGAACCTGAAGGAGAGAGGGCTGCTCCTGCTCCGGCAGGGAGGTGGACAGGTTGGCGGCTGTGCTCGGCTCAGCCACACTCAGAGTATTTTGGGACACAGGCAGCTGGCAGGGAGGCCCTCTTGGATGGGCAAAAAGACCTCAATCCAAGAAGCAGGACACGTGGGTGGAGGCTCGGGTGCCTGGCAGTGATGGGCACACCTAGAGCCTCCACCTTGGATTTGCAAATACCCTTCTCCTCTCCTTGGGAAAATGGCCAATTCCAGGTCTGGGCTGGGCAAAGTGAACCCGGGATATCTTGTACCAGAAACAATAAACCTATCAAAGGCTAATCAGGGTCCCGTCACAAGAGCATCAGATCTGGTATGAAGGGCTTCCACTCACCAAATTTGGGACCATGAAGGCTCAAAACCAGTGATGATGGCAATGGATGATGGCAATGGATATCACCGCCATAACCACGTGGTCACACTCAGCATCACTATTAGTGGGATAACCTGGTGTCACGTGCCTTCTGAAGAGATACACTAAGAAAGACCCCCACACTCCCAAGATGGTATTCTCACCAAACATGTTCCCCCTAATTGTACTCACAGGGAAAAAAATCTAACAAGACTAAAGTGAGAGAATTTCTGCAAAACAACTTTCTGGATGCTTCCAAAATGTCAGTGCCATAAAAGACTAAAATAAATAAACAAAATGAAAGAATAAAGGCTAGGGAAGTCTTTGAAATTAAGAGGAGGTAAAGAGTCATCATGTGCAAATGTGCTCTTGATTGAGTCCTGAATCAGAAATGTCAGCTTTCAAAGACATTTGAGGAGTAATTATGAAAATGTGTTAATTTTTAGGTAGAGTAGTGGCGTCACGGTCACACAGGAGAATGTCCTCATCCTTAGGAGATGCTTGCTGCAGTGCTTGCCGGGACTGTCTTAGCTCCGGCAGCTAGCACGGAACGCCGAAGCCTGGGCAGCTTATCAGCAACAGCGCTGTACTTTTCGCGGTTCTGAAAGGCTGAAAGTGTGAGATCGGAGTGCCAGGATGGCGGGGTTTTTGGGAAGACCCTTTTCTAGGTCTCCTAATTATGTCCTCACACTGCAGAAAGAAGCTTTCTTGGGGCCCTTTTATAGAGGCACTAATGGAATTCATGGGGGCTCCACCCTTGTGACCTAAATACCCCCAAAAGCCCACTTCCTAATACTATGGCAGCGGACCATTGGGAGTTCGGGTTTCAACACGTGCAGTTGGGAGGAACACACATTCAGTCTCGAACACGGGTGCACTATTACAAGCCTGCAGCTCTCAAACTCTTCCACATGCACCAGTGAGTGTCTCTCCATCTCTACACCTGTGTCTACGTCACAGCCACGAGAGAGGTGGAAAGGAACCAAGCAAAACGAAACATTAAGGGCTGGTGAGTGTGCGTGACAAGTGTGAGTGGCCATTGAGTCACTGCTCCCTCCTCCCTCCTGTGGCTCTTAAGCAGCAGCTCCCAAAAGTAATCACGATATTAGGTGATGTTGTCCCTGGTGGCGCAGGTAATTTCATTAACAGGACATCCTGATGGTGGGGTGCTCCCCAGGCTACCTGGAAAGGGCTCTGACTCTGAGTGGGCTCAGGCGGGCAGAGCAGCCTCGGCCAGTCCCTCTTCCTGGGGCCGTGTCAGATGTCAGACATGTGGATCCTTCACCAGAGTTCCCCCCACACACTCCCACCCCTTCCAGTCCTGACAGGAGACTGCCAGCCAGTAGTCTGGCTCAGGCATAGGCATTTCCCATGTGAGGCAGTAGGACCAGCCTGAAGTGCAAGGGACCCTGGGTCTGCAGAGCACCACTGCCTCCTGGTCCCTACAGTCTCTTCTCTTCACCGGCTTCTCCAACAGAACGGTCCTAAAATACAGCAGAGAGGTGATGGCTCAGGTCCAGACACTGTCATCCAGGCACCCCGAGCTCCCCTGGCTCACTAGCTGGCAGCCTCCTACACAAGAGCCTACAATGCACCAGTCAGGGGGTTCCACGACTGGCCCTTCTCTGAGTGCTGCCTGTCTCTGTTAAGAGGGGGAGAGTTTTCCATCACTCCACCAGGTGTCTAAGCCCCAAATGTCTGTTCTGGCACTTAAAGAGCCCGGGACCCCATTAGGAGGGTGGCCAGAGCCTCTGCAGCACCAAGGAGAACCTCCAAACCAGGCGGTTACCTCTGCCAGGGGGGACAGGAAGATCCTGGTGACCTGTCAGTCCCCAGAAGGTCCAGGTTTCTGTCTTCTCCAGACCCACCTGGCCCCTTCCCTCCTTCTTCACTCTTCCCCCTGGGCTCTGAGCACGGAAAGCCCATGGAGGAATCACACCCCTAAGTGTTTTTGTACAGACACAGCCTCACAGCTGTGGGGCATTTTCTGGGGACTCAGGGAAGGGAAAGGTGCTGGAGGAGCAATGGAAGTCATTGAATGGGCAGTGAGGGTGTGGGGATATAGAGTGACACTCTGCCTACAACTTTGCAATTACTCGGTTATTGAACATCAACTTTGAAAGTGCATCTTGAAAGACCACCACGAGGTGGCGGGGGAGAACTAAGAATCGAGCCATGCTGCGGCCATGCTCACAGCGGGCCTCGTGTGATCCCGGCTTGGCACTTTGAAGTGTTTGGGACGAGGAACCGTGTGGGCCCTCTCTCAGTACAAGGGAACTCACCTGGCACTTGCTGGGCCAGAATCAAACGCCTACACCCACCTTCAAAGTTTCTGTTCTCCTGGTACATTGTGCTGCCTCCAAAGAGCAGGAAATGACAGGGACTGGTCCACTTTCCCTCTATGGCAGCAGAGGGGACAGAGCTGGAGCCTGGCCAGGAGAGCAGAGGGATGTGCTGAAGACAATGTGAGGAAAATACCCCCAAACAGCAGCAAAACTACGCAGTACGAACAAAAAGGCTTATGTTGTGTCTTTCTCCGGCACCTCATTTTATCTCCCTGTGTTCTCACCACCCCTTTGGACCCCCTCCCCCAAAGCAGATGGAGACCCAGAGCGGCCAGTCCCTTGGACAAATGCCCAAAGTCTCCTGCTCAAGCTCGGCCTCCTGGCCTGGCCACTGAGCTTCGGTACCGCACATTGCCTGGCTTTCCCTGGTTGGTCAGCTCAGGGGGACACCACTGAGTCCTGACAGAACTTCCGTTCCACCTCTGCTGGCCCCTGACTTCAGACAGCAGGACAGGTGCCCAGGTGAAGGGGCGGAGCTGGTAAGGGGCCAGAGGAAGGGGAGTTTCCTAGAAGAACTGGAGAACTGGGAGGGGTTCTCAGCTCCAGCCGGTCTCTACAGAAGGAGACTGGTAATGAACAGGCCTGGGTTTGAATTCTGGCTCCAGCACTTACCGACTTCTCTGCTTCTTCATTTTCTGTTTTTGTAAGACTGGGGGCAGTAATCACAGTTTGTATCTCAAGAGGTTTCCTCAGGATTAAATATAAATAAAGTACATTTAATCACTCACATCCATTAGGATGGCTATGATCCAAAAAGCAGGAAACAACAACTGTCAGCAAGAAGGTGGAGAAATCGTAACTCCTGTGCACTGTTGGTGGCAATATAGAATTGGGCGGCATTTATGCAAAACGGTATGGAGTTTTCTCAAAGATATAAAAGAAATTACTCTATGGTCTGGCAATTCCACTTCTGGGTGTATCCTAAAAGAATTGACAGCAGCGTCTCAGAGAGGTATCTACACACTCGCGCTCACGGCAGCATTATTCACAGTGGCCGAATGCGGGAGCAGTTTAAGTGTTCACTGACAGAGAAACGGACAACGAAGTGCGGTTTATGTATTCACAGGGAAGTGTTATTCAGCCTGAAGTAGGGCGGAAATTCTGACGTGTGATACAATGCTAATGACTCTGAGGACATTATGCTCACTGAAATAAGCCAGTCACAAAAAGACAAACATTGTATGATGCCACCTATATGAGGCACCTGAGTAATGACCTTCACAGAGACGGAAGTAGAACAGTAATTACCAAGGACTGGGAAGGGGCGCATGGGGCGTTCGTGTTTAACAGATACAGAGTTTCTGTGTTTTTTAAAAAGATTTTATTTATTTATTTTTAGACAGAGGGGAAGGGAGGGAGAAAGAGAAGGAGAGAAACATCAGTGTGCGGTTGCCTGTCACGTGCCCCCAACCGGGGGCCTGGCCTGCAACACAGGCATGTGCCATGACTGGGAATGGAACCGGCAACCCTTTCATTCCCAGGTTGGCACTCAGTCCACTGAGCCACACCAGCCAGAACAAGTTTCTGTCTTATACGATGAAAAACATGCATGGCCAGGTGGTTCCGTTGGTGAGAGCGTTGTCCCAGCACGCCAAGGCTGTGGGCTTGATCTCTCGTCGGTCAGGATGCATACAGGAGTCAATCAACGGATCCATAAATAGGTGGAACAACAGATCACTACAAATCCATCGTCTCTCCTTCACCCTCTCCCTCTCTCTCTCCCTCTCCCAAAAAGAAAGTGAGAGTCCCGGAGATGGATGGTGCTCATGGTCGCACAACAATGCGGATGTGCTTCATGTCACTGAGCTGTGCACTTTCAGATGGTTAAGACAGTGAATTTTATGATATATGGACATCCTACCACAACTTTTAAAAATAAAAAAATGATTACATTACGGAAAGACTAAGCACAATTAGTCAAGTTACACACATGTATTTAGCCAGCCTCTGGGTGACTTGATTCACAGCTGTTGGTTCGTGCTTCCCATGGCTGCCTACTCTTTGAGACATGAGGTCTGCACCTCCTCCCTTCAGCTTGAATCTGAGTGGATTTGTGACCAGCTTGTCACCAAAACAGTGGGACAGAAATGGCACAGGTATTTCCACCTCCACCAGAGAAGTCCATTCAGCGTCTGCCTCATTTCCTGGGTCACTTGTGTCGGGATCCCGGAGTCTCCAGGGAAGAAGTTTGAGCGGCCCCCAGGTCGCCATGCTGTGAGGAAGCTGGGAAGTCAGACTGTCCATGTAGAGAGGCAGGGTCGGCGGCACCAGCTCGCCTTCTGGCCAGGAGGTCCAGACAGCACAGAACAGAGACAAGCCATCTCCTCTGGCAGCCCGAATGGATTCTTGACCCACAGAATCCACGAGCGTGAGATGCAGTCACGTTAGGGTGCTCAGTCCCAGCTCCCATCACCGTGCAGCAGCAAGGACCTGGACCTCCTGAGCTTCAAACACGCCTGGAAACGGGAGCCTCTTTGAAACAGCTCAGCAGGGGGCATGCCCCTCCCCCTCCCCCGTCCGTCTCTCCCGGACGCTTCCTCCTCCTCCCCTTCCACAGAGACATAGAGGTGAGTCTGACATGTTGTCCGAAGGGAACCTCAGATTGGCTTACCAGGGAACATTCCAGAATGCTCCGCTCTGGAAATGTCCTCTGAGTTAGTGCTTGAAAGAAGGCTCACCCAAGTTCACGAAAGAGACTTTCTTGGGCAGGTCGTAAGTAATTCGAAGTTCCGTCACCAGAATCTTCTTTTCCCACGACTTCCATTTTCGCTGCGGAGATGCGGTCTGTCCCTTTGTTTTTTTCAGACCGAGCTCTGCTGGACACGTGCCTCTGTTAGCTGAGCTTTAAGCACGATACCTTTCCTATTTGCCTCTCTGTCAAGTAAGAGAAAGGGTCCCAGCCCTCCTCTGGGAGCTCAAAACCTCTCCAGGAGGCATGGTGCACTGCTAGGCCCAAGGTGCCACCATGATTCGGCTGTGACTGTACTATCCCTGCAGGGCACAGGGCACAGACGGGCCAGGAGAATTGGGCGGCACAGGGGTTCACTCCCCACCCGGCCACGCACTTGCCGAGATCACACTTTCAGTGATTGTGGCGGGTCACTGAAGCCCTGGGCCTCCCTTCCTTTGCCCCTCCTCCTGCTGTGACAGACCCTGTGAAGTGACAAGCACCAGCCACTCACAGTGCCTGAAGTGTGTCATTCACTGGGCAGACGTGACTGTTTAACACATGGGCTGCTGAAGAGGAAGAAACAGGCCCAGATCCTGCCTTCTTGAAGCTTAGGTTCTCATGGGGTAAGGCAGGCAACTGAAGTCAACCAAGTAAATAAGTGAATTTTAGAGGGGCTTAAAGTGTGAAAAGCTCCGGGAGGAATGGAACAGGGAAGGAGGGGTGATATTTGAGCAAAGACATAAAGGCGTTCGGGAAGTCAGCTACGCAGAAACCTGCAGATTTTCACGAAATTTTACCTGGCATTTTAAAATCCTGACTGTGAGCAGTGATGGGAACAGCCTGAGCTGACGGCCTGACCTTCCTGCCAGAGCCAGAGTCCCACCCTGGGATTTAGCCCTCGCCCTGCTGTCCGCACTAATATTTCATCACTGCAAAGCTTGTGTGTTGTGGTGAGAATGAAGTAGCTTCTCCATTACCTAAACTGCCTAAAAAGCCGCACTGTGAACGGAGCCTGAGAGGACCTCCCACTGTCATCGGCAGGTGTCGGGGGGCCAGGAGGTCAGCTCCCAGCCCCAAGGTGATGGGAGTGGTAGAGCCAGGGCCAGCCCCCCTCCAGGGTGCCAGTTTGGGGGCTCTTCCCTCCAAACCGTGGTTTAGGCCCTTCATGTTCTGCATCTGGCCAGAGGTTGTCCTTCCCCCGCCCCATTGGCCGGTTCATACCCTCCACACTCTTCTGGGCCTGGTCCAGGAGTGAAAGCTCTGGAAGTCCCTGGGCTCTCGGGGACAGAGTGGGCTCCAAGCTCTGCAGACAGAGCCGCTGGCCTTGGGGTTCGCATGGGCCCAGGCTGCCTGGCTCGGATGCTGCCGTGTGGCAGGTGTCTCTCCACACAGACTGCAGGGCCACTGTGGGTCACCCACGCGGTAACGGCGTTTGTTGCTCCACTTACACCCTCAGACCTCCAGTGTGAACCCCTCACTCAGGTGAGAATCTGGGAAGGGGGATGGACTTCTCCCTCTCTGCCATTAGCACCTCCTTGTGAAGGAAGTCCCTCCCAGCAGACGTGACACCCCAGAGAGAGTGGGGAGGGGACAGTTTTGAGGACTGAGAAACGTACTTTCCAATAGAATAGCCACTAGTCACCTGGAATGACTTAATTGTAATTGTAAATGAATTGCAAATAAAATAAAAAGTCAACCCTCAGCCTTACTCAGTGGGCACATTGCAAGTACTCAACAGCCACACGTGGCTGGCGGGTATCGTATTAGACAGCACAGGTATGGACCTCCCCGTCATCACAGAAAGTTCTGCTGGGCAGCACTGCTCCCAAGAAGTCCCTGACCATCCTACAAATTGAGAGCGGGATGGTGGAGCAAAGGCCCCTTCCCCTGCCCTGCTTTCCAACTCCTTCTCCTAGGCTCATCCCTCCTTGAAGGAACCAAAAATGGTTTTTTTTAGCCAGACTGGAATCTAATCCTTTCTAATTCAGGGTTTCTCAACCTGGCACTGTTGGTATGTGAGATCATATGATTCTTTGTCGGAGGTGCTGTCCTGTGCACTGTAGGATGTCTGGTAGCATCCCTGGACTCTACCCATCAGCTGCCAATCACCTCCCTGTCCCCAGCTGTGGCAGCCAAGAGTATCTCCAGACCGTGTGGACTGTGCTGGAAGAGGAGGGGGAGGGACAAAAATCGCGGTGATTGAGAACCACTGGTTTAATGACAAAGACATGCTAATCCTGCGGATGAAAGCATCCTTGGGGGGCAAGGGGGCATAGTCAGGCTCTTTCAGTCACTGGCACCCCCAGCATCATTTCTCCCCTCTGTCTCTAGTGTCTGTAGTTGGGTCTTGAGGCAAGGGGACCTTGTGCAGGAGAGCTCTGATGCAGGACAGGAGGTACAAGGGGGTTTCAAGAGGGAGGGGCTGCCTGGAGAGGGGGAAGGGAATGCCTCCTGCAGAAGGAGCCCAAGGCACTGAGCTGTTTTGAGGCCCTGTGCCAGCCTTGCCTGCTTCCCTGGGTCCTGGTGGTCTGAGACCCCAGTGCACACTTCACAAGAGGGGAGACCACAGAAGGACATTCCTCTATTTCTCCCAAAAGGCAGAGCAGGGCAGAGACATTCTTAGGTGCTGATAAACTCGGAATGTCCACCTCACTCTATTCCTTGGCTCAGCGTGCTGGCTCCTCTGTCGTGTCGTATCTGCTAAAACAGAGGCAGGGGACAAGTGGTTAACGTGCACCCACAATTCCCAAGGGTCCGCTTTCAGCCCATCAGCAGCGGCCACCACAGCAGATGGTCCTAACAGGAGTGCCCGCAATGACCCGGGTGCCCAGCACCACCTCTGAGTTGTGGGTGAGTGAGGAATGACTCCTTTACAGCCTAACAATTCACGCAGTAATGACCTAACATCACTCCTGTGGGAACTGGGCCCAAGAAATATATTTTTGCAGGTAACGGCAAATAAGATCCAACTCGGCAAAGATGAAGACTAAATAAATCTCCTCGCCCCCGGGAGAATTCACGCGTTTTGACAAAAGCAGTCTATAAGCACTCTACTGAATCAGAAGTGCCTGAAATGGAGTTGGGAATGGCATTCATTGCCAGGCCCATAAAGCCCAGCGCAGCCCCAGGGGGCCAGCCACGCGTTCCTCTCCACGGAGGACTCCAAAAGGCCGGGCTGCCCCCACTCTTCTGCTCCAAGTGGGTGGGGGCCTAACCCTGCTGGAATTGGGGGCTTTTCAAAGGCCTATGTGAATTCCCCAGCTGGTGTGTGATGGGTGGAAACTCAAGAGAGCGGTTCGAATAAATTTTCTTCATCTGGTTCACTGTCAAACTCCTATTCATACTTCAAAACTCTGCTTAAAAACCACTTCCTCTGTGCGGTTCTCCCTGAGCCCTGGCCTTTCTCACTCCACAGCTGAGTCAATCCTGATTTCACAGGTCTCCAGCCTAAAGGGTCACCCTTCCCTTGGGCTGAGGCCACAGGCAGACCAGTCATTGGTCCAGTTTCTCTCCCTGGACTGTTTCTAAGGACCTCTTCGTCTTCAGGCCCCACACATCCAGCCCAGCTGTTACTCCTGCCCCTGCAACTGGGTGCCACGCGTTCCTGGAGCCACCTCTCTGTCCTGTCATCTCTTTTCTCCTCACTGCTCCTTCTTTCCTTGCTCAGCTGCCACCAGTCAGAGGCACGGGATCCTCTGTGACTCTACAAAGCATGTATAGGACCAGAAACAAACTTTCCTAGAAAGATTTGGGAATGGCAACAGGGAATTACGATGCAGAACAGAGAAGCTGCAAGTTGGACAGGACATCCCTGCTGCAGGTAGCCCCTGCCAGCTGAAAGGGTGCTCCCTGGGTCCGCTCTGCTGCCCTGTGTTAGGGCCGGCCAACTTCAGGTTCTCAGCTCGTGGTGACAAGACCCTCCACAAAGATCCAGCCCCACCCCTGCCTCCGGCCTTCTCTGGGCCCAGAGAGGGCGATCAACTATTCCTCCCTCCCTGCTTCTGGTTCTCGGCGGCCCTCCCTGCCACCAGGATTGCCTTCTCCAGAGCAACGCAGCTCCCAGGGAGGACAGCCATTTATAGCTACAGACAGGGTGATTTAGCTCACGGGTGAAATTGCTGGCTTTACCCTTTAAGGATTGTCCCCAAATCAAAGAGCAACCTTTTTCCAGTTATGAAGCAGAAGCTGTCAGAGGCTTAAAATGGGAACATCCCTGGAGCCTCCATGGCTTCAAAAAGGTGGAGTCCAAGCTTCTGTAGGATGCTGGGCCCCTCTTAGGGAGTGTGTACTACACGGTTGTAATTGTAGGTCAGTCTCTCTTCCAAACTCTAAGTCTTTTGAGGTCAGTACAAGAATAACAAATGTTTATGTTGTTAAAAACAAGACAACAGGCCCAAAATGGGGTCACTTATTCCAAGTTCCACGTCACCAAACCAAGACTTAATTACAGCGTGGGCTCTCCCAGAAATGGAATCTTAAATCAGTCAATGAGGAGTCCCTGACCAGTGCTAATTAGGGCATCTACCTGGTAGGCCCCTGCCGTCCCCTAGAGCTGTGGACCTCCGGGCTGTGGGCCAGTATTGATCCAGGCCCGTTAGGAACCGGACCACACAGCAAGAGGTGAGTGTAATGTGCCTGAATTATCTTGAAACCACCACCCACCCCCTGTCCACGGAAAAATTGTCTTCCATGAAACCGGTCCCTGGTGCCAAAAAGGTTGGGGACCGCTGTCCTAGAGGGAAGTGACCTCACAACGACCAGTTTTCTTTTCTGCCTTTTTTGCTTTTTTGCTTCCTCGTCCCTGCTCCCTTCTGCTGAAGAGTCATGTCGCACAGCCCCTCAGCTCCTTTCCACCTGCTAGACCGGATGGGGTGCTGCCCCATCCGAATCAGTTCTTCCTCAGATATTGGCTTGAACATTTTAATATGCTCGGTTTATATTTTCACAACTTAAGCCTGCTATACACGTTAGCTCATTTCTTCTTCATCGCTACCCTGTGAGACAAGGGCTAACACATCTCCATTTGCTGATGGGGAGACGGAAACTGAGGAGCTTGTCCGAGCTCACAGTTAGTCTGTGGCCAGGATTTGAGCACAAAATCATGCGTCAAACCACTACATTCCCCTGCCCTCCAGGTAAACAAGATTACACCTCATTTTTGCATTCCTAGAATCTAGGACAGCTTGGCTGTGACTCCAAAACAGGAGACTCACTTTTTACTGGGCCACTCTGAAGTACACCAGGTCACCAGGGGCTCTGCCGAGGGTCTCTCCACAACCCCACAGACACTTACTGTGCTCCTACTTCACAGGTCAGGCTCCAGAGTGGTGGGGGGAGGGGGAAGCAGAGTCAGAGCAGAGGCTGGCCTTCCAGAAGCACAGGCTCCAGTGAGGTGACCAGAGACCCCAAGTGCTGCTGGGTGACAGGGTCCCAGGTTCTCTTGCATTCTGAAGGGCTTAATGGACCAACAGGACAGTGAATATGGTGGCCCAGGGCACCATAAAGGCAAGGTAAGGGAACTGAAGTTCCCACAGGTATTCTGAGACCAAACATCTGGGATGTTTTAATGCCAAGCCTCTGAGAGACTGGAGGAGGATGAGAAACTTCAGTGAGACCCCGCCCCACCTTACAGGTGTGGGATCTGGGCAGCTCAGCCTCTCAGAGGGTCAGCTTCTTCTTCTGCATCTGGGCGGGGGCAGATTGCCCTCCGGGAGGGCAGTTTTGAGTGTTACAGGAGATAGACAAGGGAACCTGCTCAGTTCGTGGTAGCAGATGGCTTAATCAACTGCGTTTTGAGAATGTTCGCCTAGCATATTTGGAAAGCCTCAACCGTCTTTCTTGGTCCTTGGGCAGGCAGTGTGGGGGTGGCAGCAAGGATGAGTGGGTGTGAAGGGAAGCCCTGGTGCTTCAGGCTCACTACCCCGCCTGTGCAGTCACCTCAGTCTTGTTTCTCCCATCCACAGGAATGGAGGGGGGTGCCGTCCTTGTGCCCGGAATTGGTGGGGTGGGGTGGGGCCACTAGGAGCTGCGCCTGGCTGCCCACCCTTCCTCCAACACTTGCCCAATTTCGAGGCCATTGTCATTTAATCCCAGCCCCATGCCAGGAGCAAAGGAGCAATTCAAATTATCCAGAGTGGAAACCCAGTTAGTCTGCTGTCCGAGGCTGACTCCAGGATCCTTCCTCCAAGCCTGCAGTCACTTGGGTCCTCATGTCTCAGTGCAAGTGGAGGGATCCTTTAATATCGAAAGTCAAACCTGGTGACTACTCTGGCTTACAATTCCTTGGTGGTTTCTCATAGCTCTTGGGGTACATTTCAAAACCCAGGGGGTCCAGCACCTGCCTCCCCTCAAGCCTCGTCTCTCTCCCCACACTGTGCACTTTCCTACCTTGGGGTCTTTGCTGGGAACCTCCCTCTTCTTGTTGTCCGCCACCCCAACCCATGTTTGTCTAATGACTCCAACGTCCCAAGGCCTAGCACAGGGCCTGTCACATGGGAAGTGCTCGGTAATTATTTCATGAACGAATGTATGTGAATGTGGAGAAACTTAAGACCACAAAGCAACTAGTTTGGGCTGAAGCCATTATTCCTGACACACTAGGATCCTCACCTGCCACTTCCTTTCACCCACCAGCTGATTCACATGCACAGTCTCTGGACACCTGCCCCTTCCAAAACCACAGAAGGTCTAAACAAAACCAAAACGCAAACCAGAACCCCAGCAGGCCAATCAGCAAAATAAAGGGGTTTTTCATTAAGTATTAAAGTCCTTGGGTTCCCCTTGTAATTTCCATCACAGATGTGGCCCTGCCCCCAAAGAAATTCCAGATCCAAGAAGGCCTGAGTGCCCAGCTACTGGGAGAGGGAGGGAAAAGCCTTGGGAAAAGCTTGGAAACCTCTATTTCTGGGAGACACTGCCTGCCAAACAGCTCTCTGGAAAGAATGTGCCAGGGTTGAATGAGTAGTGACGGTCATTTCACAAGAGGTGGAAGCGTAAACAGGTCTTTGCGCTTTGCAGAGCTTTTTGGAGTTTCTTTGCAAAGGTGAAAGTGTGTATATACCATCAAACCCAACAATTCTACATTCAAATTTAGATCCTAAAAGCTTCTTCCACATCCGTACAAACGTGTGTGCCCAAGAATGTTCTTCACACCATTCTCTGTAATAATGAAAGTGGAAATAACCTAAGTGTCCATCAACAGGGGAGTCACTCAATATGACATGTACATCCTCACCGCGGGGTGTTAGGTAGTTCTTAGAACAGTAGTACAGAAAATGTAAAATCTGCCCTTGCCAGTGTGGCTCAGGTGGTCAGAACGTCGTCCCCTACGCCCAAAATGTTGGGGTTCGATTCCGGTCAGGGCACATACCTAAGTTTCGGGCTTGATCCCCAGTCAGGGTGAGTATGGGAGGCAAGCAATCAATGCTCCTCTCTCATATCAATGTTTCCCTCACCCTTCCTTTCTCTCTAAAATTAATAAACATATTTTTTAAAATTTTAAATAAAAATGTTCAAGGGAAAAATCAGGTCTTAGGAAAGTATTTATACTACTGCCCAGTTTATGTCTATATCTTTATTTTGAGAGAATGATAATTCTAGAGAGTGAAGGGGACGATGATGGGAAATGAGGGCACCTTCAAGGGAAGGCTTCCAGGAGTGACAGACATCTCAGCTGACACCCAAAGGACACAGGGAGAGTGGAGAAGAGGATGACCAGCCAAGAGGATGGACTGAAGGCTCTGAGGTGGGAGTCATGTGACCTGGTCAATACAGCTGGAAAGGAGGGTGAGCGAGTGGGCAGATATGCTGGGCTCACTCAGAATCTGCGTCTGTGTGTCCTGACTGCACGAGCAGGGCCCGGAGACGTAAATGAGGGGATGATGGGGTAAAATGCGGAATCGCTAGTGTGTAGCTAAAAAAATAATACTTACAATTTCTCTCTGCTTAAGAGGAAAATTCACGGGTGTCCTCGGAAGCTGAGGCAGAAGCACTTCCTCTGAGAGGCTGGAATGGTGGGTGGGAGCAGGGGGAAGAAGGGGGCTCCAGGCCAGTGAGGCAGCCCAGTCCTGCAAAAGCACTCACTGCTGCTGCCGGTACTTGTCTGCCATCCCTGGGTCTGCATCGTGGGGAGGGGCATCTGTGGGTGGACCTGGCAGGTGGGAGAAGAGAGGAGATGTAGGAACTAGGAAAAGTAACTCAAAGGACCAGAGAAGGTTTGTCACTAAATTGAAGCGAGTGGTTTCGAGTCCAACAGTTAAGTCTTCAGTCCATTTTGAGTTTACTCGTGTGTGTGGTATAAAAAGGTGATCTAGTTTTGTTTTTGTTTTTTGCACACCTGTCCAATTTACCCAACACCATTTATTGAATAGACTGTCTTTACCCCATTGCATGTTCTTGTCTACTTTGTTGAATATTAATTGACCACAAAGGTTTGGGTTTATTTCTGGGTTTTCTATTCTGCTCAATTGATCTATATGTCTGTTTTTACTCCAGTACAATGCTGTTTTGATTACAGTGGTCTTGTAGTATAGTTTGATATTAGATTGCATGATTCCTCCAACTTTGTTTTTCTTTCTCAAGATTGCTGTTGTTATTCAGGATCTGTTTTGGTCCCATATAAATTTTTCAAATATTTGTTCTAGTTCTATGAAATATGCCATTGGTATCTTGATAGGAATTGTATTGAACCTGTCAATTGCTTTGGGTATTATGGACATTTTAATGATGTTAATTCTTCCTATTCATGAGCATAGTATGTGCTTCCATTTATTTGTAACTTCTTCAATTTCTTCACTGTCATATAATTTTCTGAGTATAGGTTGTTAACATCCTTGGTTAAATTTACTCCTAGGTATTCTTTTTTTGATGCAATTATAAATGGAATTGTTTTCTTAGTTTCTCTTTCTGATAGTTCACTATTGGTGTATAAAATTGCAACTGATTTCTGGATATTTACTTTGTATCTTGACACTTTACTGAATCTATTTATCAGTTCTAGTAGGTTTTTGGTGGAATCTCTAGGGTTTCCTACACACAGTATCATGTCATTTGCAAATGAGTTTTACTTCTTCCTTTCCAATTTGGAAGATTTTCATTTATTTTTCTTATTTGATTGCTGTGGCTAGGACTTCCAGGACTATGTTGAATAAGAGTGGTGAAAAGGGACATCCCTGTCATGTTCCTGATCTTAAGGGAAACACTTTTTAGCTTTTCCCAGTTGAATATATATTAGTTTTAGGTTTGTCATGTACGGTCTTTATTATGTTGAGCTACGTCCCCTCTATTCCCTCTGGGTGAGGGGAGGCATACTTACCAAGCAAAGGGCAGGGGAATATGATGTATGATGCTATGTAGCATCTTAGCATCAGTAAATAGCCGGGAAGTGACAGGTACACATGGGCTTTCCATGTCACTCCTGCATACAGATGGCAGCAGTAAGGCGGATAAAAAGACCTCAACAGGCCTATGACGTGTTAACCCCAGAAGGGCCACACAGTAGCCTCCTGTGTGATTCATGAGCATGCCGAGGACAGAGCTTAAGTGACTTGCTAAAATCACACAGCAGATTCTGTGCTGAATAGGACTAGAGGTTAAGAGAGGAGAGATGAAGACAGGGAGCAAACCGTGTTGAAAACCCACTAGCTCTGAGAGGCTGGGACCTTGGTACTAAGACACAGAATCATGGTTACTGCATGGGTCTGCATAATGGGTGATGTAACACAGTAAGTGGGCACAGAAGAGGGTGCCTGAGCCAGAGGAGAAGGTAGGCAGGGATTTTAGGAGCAATGGATTCTTGAGATGAGCTTGGTTAGATGAAGAGAGCAAAGGATTATAAACAGGAGTTGTGCCTTGCCTGGAACTCTGTCCTTTGAGGAGGCCGTGAACATTCCCCATGGCCACAGGGAAGTGGGGCTGTGGAGCTACTGGCTCTTGAACTAGTGCTGCGGGCCTGGACCAGTGCGGGCAGGGCTCACCAAGAAGAGGGCTGACACAGAGTGGCAGGTGCTGAGGAGGGAGAGGCCAGAGGACTTGGGAAGTAGTTGGATATGGTGCGGGAAGGAAAGAAAGAGCACTAGGACAACTCCTGAATCCACTAATTATTCCATGTGCATTTACTGAGCTCCTACTGCATACTAGACCCTGGATGGCAATGCTGGACTTCTATGTTGGAAGATTCCAGAACTGCAGTCTGGTTTAGGGGGGTAGCTAAGGGACTCCATCTGAAGCAAACACACTGTTCAAATTGAATTTGGGTTTGGAGGGAGTGTGGGTGATGGAGCTAATAGAAGTTCATGGTGGGGGGAAAATGGAGACAACTTTACTTGAACAATAGTAAAAAAAAGAGGAAAAAATAAATAAAGCTGAACACGGGGGGAAAAAGTTCAAGATACAAGGGGAGAGCATAAAAGGGGAAATTAATTGATCATGGTATGGGTTAAAGAAAAACAATAAAAAGAAAAGCTTTTTACGCTAAGACCAAGGTGATCATATAAGTTGTTGTCAAAACTGGGAGATAGTTGAGGGTAAAAAGTGGCAAGAAATATAATTACAATAATCTATTTGACTGCTCATTTTATGTCATTATATTGGTGGAACTATAAAATAGTTTTTGAAACACTATTTTTTAAAATAAATCTTTTTAACTTGTTATGCAAAAAAAAAAAGTCTAGACCCTCCCAAGCCATCCCAAGTAGGTCCTATGCTAGGCCCTGGGGGTCCAAGAAGATTAAGATGTTGTCACTGCCATCAAGGGCCTCTTACAATTTAGTAAGAGAGACACACCAACAGATAATTAAAATGTAACATGTCTAGCCCTTTGACTAGTGTGTCCTTTGGTGTCGCTCAATTGATTGGAGCATCGTTCCATACACCGAAAGGTTGCAGGTTCAATCCCCAGTCGGGCAGGTATGGGAGGCAACCAATTGACATGTCTCTCTCCTTCTCCTGTCTATTTCACTCTCTCTCTCTCCTCTCCCCCTTCCTCTCTCTGTAAAGTCAATAAACATATTTTTAAAAATGTAACATGTCTAGTATGTCAAACAGATGCACACATGATGGCATGGAAGCCTGTTGGAGAGTTATCCAATTCACTGGGAGATGAAAAGTGATCAAAGAAGACTTCCTGGAGGAAGTGACATGAGATAGTTTTAAAGCCTTTTGCCTAAGGCATCCAGGTGTGGGGCCTGGCTGATGATGGGCCATTTATAGAGGTGGAGAATGCCAAAAGAAAGTAGGTAAGGGGAGAAAGGTGTCAAGTTCAGTTTTGGACAGATTGAATCTGAGGTTCCTGTACAATCCCAAGGAGTGATGTCCAGTAAGTACTGGATACATGGGTCTGAACTGCTATTATTCCCATTTTATAGATGGGAAAGTTAAGGCTCAGAATGGTTAAAGACCCTACTGACAGTGATATAACTGATTAACGCAGAATTGAGTTCCAAATCCAAGACAAGTGGTGGCAAAGGCTGAGCAGCTGTTCCACGGACCCTGCAGGGACAGCACTCGGCAAGTGCCTGCTGGCCTAATTAGCTCTGTACCATCCAGAGCAGAAAGGGCCTTCAGAGTCTGAGAAAACAATCAACAAAAGACAGAGGACTTAATTGACAGGAAACAAAGGGTGAAAGATGACTTCTGTTAGAATAAGCTCACATTCTCATGTCTGATTTCCTTCTGATGGAGAGATAAGGAAAAAATGGCAGAATTTCAAACTACACCCAAACTACCAGGAATACTTCCCAGTCCCCAGCCCCAAACCTACCTTTGCTCCCACTGCCATCATCACTTGTCCACCCTGCCCTCCCACCAACGCTCCACCTTCAGGGACCTCCCCAGCCTCGCCCTCCAGGGCTTGAGCCAACAGGATCTCAGAGAAAGGCCCCGAGGCTCAGCTGCACCAGTGCTGGTGAACAGAACGCTTTTTAATGCCCGGTCCCCTCTAGTACGTGCCCATTGAGGAGAGGGAAACTGAGGCCTGCATTATGGAGACTTAGGTTTCACCATGACTCCAGGCCCAACCCCTAGCCTTGCTCTTTCTCAAGTCATCAGCCCTCAATACCCAGCTAAGGCAGGCAGGTCACACGGAGCCATGGGATTGTGCAAGGAGAAGGGACTCAGACTGAGGAGCTGGGGAGCAGTCTGAGCGAGAACCTTGGCCAAGTCAGAAAGATGAGGGCCTGTGGACTTAATTATCCCCCTTTTGATGAACATATACTTCTCCCAGAATTAACATTCAATTTTTTACAAAAATCAAGTTTTGGTTCATTTTCCCATGACTCAACTGTAAGATTTTTTTCTCTCTATTTGCCAGTGGTCTCTACCTTATTAAACAGTGAAATTCTCAGGGGACCAGGGCTAGGATGCCGGCCCCCTGTCTTCAGCAGCAGGAGGCAGGTTTCTTTGTGGGAAGCTTGCAGAAACTCCTGCTCTGCACACATGCAAACTTCCAAGCCCTAAGCTTGCCTGAGCAAGGGCATGGGGACCACCCAAAAGGGAAGGGTTGGTAAAGAGGGTTCAGAATGGGCAATCGCCTCAACAACTGGCCTGATCTTTCACCCTGATGTCCTCTACCCAATGACACAGAGGTTCATCCTGATTCAGAGAGTGGGCTAGGGCTTCAGATCTATCCCTGCCCCCCAAGTTCTTGAGGGCATTTTAGTGTAATTGCTGCTGGCACCCTCCTGTCCTATGGGACCAGCTTCCTTTCCTGTCCCCTCTCCCTTAGGCTGGGTTCCTGACCCTGATACAAAAATTCAAGTGCAAATACTTTATTTGGCAAGTCTAGAAAACACCAGTATGGGGCATGTATTCCTCTGCTCGCTCCAGCGAGTGGGTGGCTTAAACAACAGAAATTTATTTTCTCACAGTTCTGGATGCCAGAGTCCAAAATCAAGGTGTCAGCAGGGCTGGCTCCCAGCAGGACTGGCTTCGGTGGTTAGCTGGCCATCTGTGGCAGCCATTGGCTGGTGGGTGCATCACTCTGGTTTCTACCTCTGTCTTTACTTAGTGTTCTCCTGTGTCCGTGTGTCTGTGTCCAAATTTCCGCTTTTTATGACAGCATAGTTGTATTGGATTGGAGCCCGTCCTATTGACCTCATCTGAACTGAGTACATCTGCGGCTGTCTTATTTCCCAATAAGGTCACATTCTGAGGTACTAGGGTTACCAGTCTGGGGGGACACAATTGAGCCTGTAACAGGGGTGCAGAAGTGAAACTGGGAAGAGAAGGAAGCCAATAATGAGCACATTAGCCAGCAGGTTTCCACTGTGGGCAACTGGAATCCCACGTGGAGTTCTGGGAGACAGTGAGGAACCCAAGGGAAGGGGCTGGGGCACTCACCCACCAGCTCCCATTTGTCATTGGTGGAGGCTGCCCCCAAGGGAACTAATTCCCTGGGGCTTTCCACTGGATATCCAGTCAGAGTGGTCCCCAGGGCAAACGGACAGAGGGCCTGGTAGCTGGAAGTTGGGTCCAGGCTGGAGTGCCCAAAAAAGCAGGTCACCAACATGTTACCCCCACTCCTGCCCCAACTCCCACAGCCTTCCTGGTCACCCAAGCCCTGTCCGAACCTGATAAACACTCACCATCTACCATGGGCAGACCTGGTGCTCTCGTTTCTTTGAGGGAAACTGCATCCGCAGAGCCCCCTATGGTGCAGGACATGGTGGCAAAGTCCAGCCACTGGAGCGCTGGGACTTTAGAGCAGATGGGGGGTGGGGCCTTCGGAGGAGGCTGACTGTACCTACACCAGGCCTCGCCCTGCATGGCAGCGTGGCCGTGACGGCTAGCCCAGACTTCCCCATTTCTCAGCCGCCATCAGTTCAAGCCAGCAGGGTGACTCGTGAGGACAAGTGGGGCAGGCCTGGGAGGGCCTCAAAGTCTGCCAGCCCCACCTTTCAGATGAGGTCAGACACCAGACCCCCGGATGCTGTTTTCTCATCAGAGCTTTGTCTCAGCATCAGCCTGTGCTTGACACATGCCCCACCCAGAGGAGGGTGGGGAAACTGAGGCAACCCAGGCTCTCAGCGAGAAGCAGCGGTCCAGAGATTGTCCAGTCCAACCTTCTCATTCTAGATGTGGAAACAGAGGCCCAGGGAGAAAAGTGAGTCATTTTAGTCCTCACAATGAGTGCATTATGTGTTGACTGATGCCGTAATTCACAATAAAATAGTTAAGATTTGTTGAACACTATCATATGCCAGCCACTGGCACATTAAGTCTTCATTAGAAAATTTCTGATTTTATTGGCGTAACAATCCTCTGAGATAGGTACTATTTACTATCTTTCTTTGACAGATGAGGAAACTGAGGCTTAGCAAGGAACTTGCCCAAGTATGGCTCTGAGCTTCTGGGGTATTTCTTTCTGAGAAAGGGGCTCAAGCTCCCACAGGCCACCCCAAGGCGAGGCACACAGCTCTGGCGGGGTGGGAAGCCCCACACCACACAGGCCTCCCATGTTCCATCTTGGCTCAGATGCAGGAAGAAAGTGGGAGCACCCCAGGGCCTGTCTGTGGTGGATCAAAGTGCCGAGGTAGGAGGCCTCAGCCAGGGCCTCCGAGGGGAGCCGGGCAGAGCAGCAGCATCCCAGCCAGGGACCCAAAATGCCCCACAGAGATCCATCTCACCTCCACAAACCCACGCCAGGCCCACCCTCTCACTCAGTGTCCCAGCAAAGGGCCTGGGACACAGTGGGATGAGACCAGGAGGCCTCTCCCAGGGGCTCTTGCCTGTGCAGAGGAAGCCTAGATTCCCCATGCTTCTACTTGTTCCCTGGCCCCACGCCCAGGGCTGCCAGCAAACTGTGGGGCAGTCAGAGAGCATCATCAGGGAGCAAATGCTGACCTCTCCATGAAGCACGGGCACGGAGAACACAAAGCACAGCCAGACACCCGCAGTCAGAGCTTGCTGGCAGCTCTGGGACCAGGAGGCCTTGGGCTTACTCCTTGGGGAGCCCTGTGCCCCACCCCCACCCCAATAACCCAGCTGAGGAAGGAGCCAGCCGTCCTGTGCTTGAAACATTTTTTTAAACTTTATTTTTCCTGAGTCTTATTGCGATATAATTGGCCTACACTTATATCAGTTTAAGGTGTACAGCATAATGATTTGATACACACACATGTTGTGAAATGGACGCCACAGCAAGTCCAGTGAGCGCCCCTCACCTCACATAGTTACACGGTGTTTTCCTTGTGATAAGAAGTTGTTAGGTCTGTGTCCTGCTAACTCTCAAATACACAGTACAGTAATGTTGCCCGTGGTCACCGTGCTGTTCCTCACCCCCCCGGGACTTATTTGTCTCATAACTGGGAAGTTGGTACCTTTTGACCACCCTCACCAATGTCCCCCAGCCCCCAGCCCTCACCTTGGCAGCTACCAATCTGCTCTTTTCTATGAGTTGGGATTTTTTGTTTTTATTTTTCACACGGAAGTAAGATCGCACAGTACAAGGTCCGGCAGGAGTAGCACCTGCTTCAGTGTGGTCGGAAGGGTAATAATATGGGTGTAATAACTTGCAGTTTTCATTTGAACACTCCACCTAAAATGTCATATGATGTGCTTGAGCGTGATGTTGTTATGTTACAGAATGACATGCTTATGAATTTGCAATCAAAGATTATGTAATAAAAAGGGGAGATTATTTGTGCTGGACCCTGTATTTGTCCTTTTCTGTCTGACTTACCTCACTTAGTGTAATGACCCCCAGGACCACCCACGTTTTTGCAAATGGCGGGATTTCCTTCTTTCTATGGCCAAGTAATATTCAGTTGTATTTACGTACCATCTTTTCTTTATCCAATCACCTGTTCAAGGACACGCAAGTTGTTCCCAGGTCTTGGCTATTGTAAGCAATGCCACAATGAACGTGGGGGCGCACGTATCTTTTCGAGAAAGGGATTCCATTTCCTTCAGACAGGTACCCAGAACTGAAACTGCTGGCTGGTGTGACCGTTCTATTTTTAATTTTTTGAGGAACCTCCATGGGACCCTGTGCTGTGCAGCAGGGAAAAACAACTTTCCTTTACAAAATTCAGGTCCAACAAAGTACACATGCCTAACAGAAGGTCAGACCGGGAAGGGCCTCAGAGATCACCCCTCCGCAGGAGCAAAAAGCAGACCAGGAACCAAGGGCTCAGGGACAGCAGCCGTGTAGCCAGGCCTGGCCCCAGGTCCTGACCCCAGCCAGCCCCCTGTCCATGCCTATATTCTTTTTCTACTGTTGCCATAGCAAACGATCACAAACTTAGTGGCTTAAAATGACACACATTCATTTTTACACCTGTGGAAAATACTGTAGGTCAGATGTAAAATGCTGTGGATCAGGGCTGTGTCCCACTCTGGAGGCTCCAGAGGAAAACCTGCTCCTTGCTTATCACGGTTACTGGCAGAACTCGGATACTTGTGGTCTTAGGACCCAGGTCCCTGTTTTCTTGCTGGCTGTACACGGAGAACACTTTCCCCTGCCCTTCTTGCCCTGAGGCCCCCTTTTTCTGTCTTCACAGCCCTCAGTGACCAGCGAAGTCCTTTTCGGGTGCATCTCTCTGACCCACTCATGGGCTCCCTCTTCCACTTGTAAGGACTCATGTGATTAGGATGGCCCAACCAGATAATCCAGGACAATCACCTTACTTCACCATCCTTAGTCACATCTGCAAAGTCTCTTTTGCCGTGTAAGATGACATAGTCACAGGTTCAGGGGATCAAGGCATGGACAGCTTTAGGGGCCGTTATTCTGTCTACCGCGTTTCCCTGCTCACTTTCAAGAAGTCCAGAAACTTTGACCGCCAGCCTCCCCAGGCAGCTCCGTGCAGCCCCCAGACAGGCAGAGCTCAGGGCAGGACAGCTGCCCGTCTGCCACGCCACCCGGCTCTGCCCATGTGTGGCTCCCTGACCTTTTTTCCGGCTGCTCACTGTGATCCAACAGATGGGCCTTTCCATTATGGAAGAAATATATGAACATTAGAAAAAGCTTGGAAAATACAAAAAGAAGAGGAACAAGGGGGAAAACAGGCCCCAGTCACTGACACAGCCACTGTGAATACGTTGCTGAATTTCCTCTGAGTGTTTTAGTCTATGTGGGAGTTGGCTCTTTAAGGGTAAGGCTATAATCATATTATAAACATGAAATTTTATTTTGCTTTTTCATATAGTATTACATCAGACATACTTTCCACATTGAAATAAATTATTTGTAAACCCTTTTTAAACGGCTACCTAATAGTCCATCATGTGGATGGATATATTATAGCCGACTTAACGACCCCCTTAATGTGGGACATTTAGGTCATGGCCATTGTAAATGGCATTGTGATGGACAGCTTTTACGTAAAGCACTTCCCAGTGTGAGATACGCTTCCCAGAAGAAGGGTTGTTGGATGAAGAGCGTGAACCTGTTTTAAAGTTTTTGCAGTCTGCGTGGAGGGTGACTGAATGTCCCAGCTCTCCTGAGACAGTTCCCATTTATGCTTGTTGTCCCAGCATCATTATAGAAAGTGTTCCCTTTCATTCTGGGGCCCAGCTTGGGTGATAAATCCTATGGTTGCCCACCCGCAGGCTGCCCTGAGGGTTCAAAGGGCCCCTATCTTCTGCACCAGCGTGCACAGTGTGAGCCCCTGGGAGGGCGGAAGCTGCACTCTGTTCATGCCTAGGCACCCACCAGCCTCCAGAGAGCCTCCACCATGTGCCAGCACTGTGCTGGACCCTGGGGTGCAGGGGGCAGTAGCAAGGATGGTACATCACGGGGCGGCTCAGGAAACGTCACTAAATGCATAAATGAGACTATAGGTGGTCCTACGCCACTGGGTGTTTGACTTGAACAGGGGCTCTGTTCAGGCCCCCATGGAATTAAGAAGAACTCAAATATAAAGGGCTTCTGGCGGGACAGAGCTCCTCCCAAAGACAAGGGTCCAGGCAGGGCGCCCGGCCTGTGGAGGCAGCACAGCGCTTTCCGCAACCAGCTGGGAGAGGCACCTGTGAATCGCAAAGAAGCTGAAAGAACAGACGGGTTGTCCCAGCTGCTTAAAAATTTCAGGCCAAGGCAAGAGGCCCAGCCCCTGGCACATCAGCAAGGAGGTTTTGGAGGGACCAGGTGACAGAAGCTATGGGAATTGCTGACTTGGAAAAAAAAGTTTCTAATTCAAAAGATGGAAAATTTCTTCCACGTACATGAGTAAACTCTCAGACTTCTTGGAATTTACCATACACTTCCCACCCCCACCTTGCCCAATCACTTCAGGCATCACAGTTGCCTGGGTAACTGGAAAGGGGAGCATCAGGGAAGTGAAGTCCCAGCCTCTGCCAAGTTCTTAAAACCAGTAAGACAGTCCCTCAGGGTGTTTGAGGACCTGCTCCGTGGGCCAAACAGTGACAGCTCTCGGAGCTTGTCCTATTCTCCAGGGAGGTGTATCAGCCCAGGTGTGGTCAGAAGCCCCAGTCCCCAGAGACTTGGACCGTGAGGGCTGGGCAGTGCGCTGGCTGAGGGACTCAGGCAGAGTGGGGGACTGTGACCCCTCTAAAGGGTGGCTGCTTCTCAACACCAGCTCAGTGTCATGTGGGAGAAGTGGGCCTATGGTTGCCACATCATCTGAATTTTTCAGAAGAATACAGAAATATTTATATTATCTGTAATATATATAAGACATATCTAATGTTTTCATTTAAAAATACTGTCAAGAAATTTAAAGTAGAAAACAATCGTTCGGTGTTGTCCAGGCCAAGCTACACCCACCTGTGGGCCAGGTTCAGCCTGTGGCCCACACGTTGTGACCTATGAACCAGCCCAGTGATGTGACACATGAGGGGTGGGGACCTCTCTGATCACACAGTGAACTGGCAGCAGAACTCAGGTGACCCACATCCAGGATACTCCCCTCAATGTCACCCCTTCTCACTATCAAAGCACCTGGAAGAAGGAAGGTGAAGATCTGGAGCCAGATATGCCTATTAGGAGGGACAAGGGCAGGGAGCATAGGTTGCCGTTTAGCCTGCCCAAGGTAGGTCCTACTCCCCCAGTTGTCCTGATCAATCTGTGCTACTCCCCCAGTTGTCCTGATCAAGAGCCTTGCGTTTGGAAGGATGAAGTGACCTCAGGCTTCTGTTAGCCGAATGATCTGCTCAAAGTCACAGACCTAAACGGTGGCTGAGTGCCTCCCTGCCCCATCACTGAATCTCCCTGTAGAGGGACAGAAAGTCTCCCGCCACCGCATCCCCCCAACACTGTTCTAGTCCGCCCTCCAGGACTGCACTGCACGCATTACAACAGCCCATCAGTTCCTTAGAGGTAGCTCTCCAGTTCCCTAGGTCTTCCTGTTCCAGGCAAAACATGTCCAGTCCCTTCAACTGTTGGAAACGAGTTAGGGCTTTGAACTTCTCTCTTCCGGATCAGTCTCAGAAGACACTCTAGTTTGTTATTCTCTTCTTGGAATACAGCCCCTTGCGGAGGAAAGGCCCCTGGAGCTGCGGAAGATGACTTGGAGGTGTACAGGGACAAAGTTTTTTATAGTTCTGCATTTACACATACTGGTCTTTTTACCTAGAGCATCCTTTAGGAGGATTTTAGCTGACCAAAATTTTAGCAAGAGCACAGGTGGTCTACCATCATGGCAACATAACGGAGGTTGTCTGTGACGACCCTGGTTTCACTCTGGACCACCGCCCATTAGCTTCCATGATGGCATTTAGAAGTCCGGGCTTAATTGAACACCCTCAGGTTTTTCTTTTGCTCCCCTCTTTCTCTCTTCCACAAGCACTGGTGCTGAGCTATGCGTCTCCTTTCTCTCCTTGTGGGGTAGGTTTTGTGAAGCTCAAAAGGTTAGATTACATTTTGCCAGTTTCTTCTCTTTGGACATCTTGAGTCTATGTTGCATGTATTAAATTCCAACTTTGTGTCATCCCAGATTGGGTCAGATGCTTTGCCCTGTCTTCAAACATGGAAGTTACTAACAGAACCACAGAGCTGGGCAGGACTTCGCACAGAGTCTGGTGACACTGCACGTAGCTCTGGGTCAACAATTTGCCCAGCACCTACCCCCTACAGTTGTTGAAGCTTCCCCACTACAAATTGTTGCTCTCCTGCTGGGGTTCTCAGCCAGGTGCTGGGTCTCCGTGAGGGGCCGACCACCAGCCCTCCATCCAGGACTGTTCACCAAGGTATCCGGTCAGTCATTCTCAGAATCCGTCTTCTGTCTGTGAAGAAGCAGACAACATATTCTATTTTCTGGCCCCTCTCCTAAGTCTCACACCTCCCAGAGAGCTGTAGAGTTGCATTCACTCCTGCAAGTTCTCATGATACTTTGGGCTGTCATGTATCTGGACTTGGGGACCAGATATTATTCAACCTGGCTCTCGGTTCTCTGACTACTGCCTCAGCCACATCGTGGTCAATTGCCTCTTAAGCATATTAGTTTCAGGGTGAAGATCATTAGTATTGTTTAAAACAGTGGACATCACATATGACTCAACAACAGGAAGACAAACAACCCAATTAAAAAATGGGCAAAGGATCTGAACAGACACTTCTCCAAGGAGGACATACAGAGGGCCCAGAGACATATGAAAAAATACTCAACATCACTAGCCATCAGAGAAATGTAAATTAAAACCACAGTGAGATACCACTTCACACCCGTCAGAATGGCCATCATTAACAAATCAACAAACAACAAATGCTGGCAAGGTTGCGGAGAAAAGGGAACCCTAGTGCACTGTTGGTGGGAATGCAGACTGGTGCAGCCACTGTGGAAAACAGTATGGAATTTCCTCAGAAAACTAAAAATGGAACTGCCTTTTGACCCAACAATTCCACTTCTGGGAATATATACAAAGAATCTAAAAACACCAATTCAAAAGAATATATGCACCCAATGTTCGTAGCAGTGTTATTTACAACAGCCAAAATTTAGAAACAGCCTAAGTGTCCATCAGTAGATGAGTGGATAAAAAAGCTGTGGTCCATTTACACAATGGAATACTACACAGCAATAAAAAAGAAAGACTTCTTACTTTTGCAACAGCATGGATGGAACTAAGTGAAATAAGCCAGTCAGTGCAAAGACAAACACCCTACGGCCTCACTTATAACTGGAATCTAATGAATAAAATAAATGAACAAGCAAAGTAGAATCAGAGGCACAGGAACATGGAACAGACTGGCAGCTATAAAAGGGGCAGGGGGGACGGGGATGGGCTGAAAGAAGGTGAAGGGATTAGCGAAAGAACACACGTGCCTGACCGTGGACATGAACAATGGTGTGCTTGCTGACTGTGCGAATGGGAGCAGGCTGAGGACGGGGGCAAAGGGGGGAAAATCGGGGCACTTGTACCAGCATAAACGATTTATAAAAAGACTGAAAAAAATGGTGTGACATCAGAATGGGTGATTTTGTCACCCCCCCCCCCCACATCTGCTTTAACACCCACCATGGAACACACACCGGGGTCTATCCAGAAGACAGACACAAAGAGAAGTGTGGCATGTCCCTGCCCTCAGGAGCTGCTGGCCTGTGTTGCTTCTGTCCCTTCCCTATTCGTTCTGTCATCCTGAGCATACTATAAAAAGGCACTCCTCCCTGTCTCTGGAATTTCCAACCATGGTCATGCTTACGTATTCAAAACTCCCAGCACAGCCAAGAGCAAAGAAATGGAGTTTTCCACACTGGAGTGAGATTCAACATAACTGGGCTGTGGCACTAAATAATGTGGCTGCAGGAGGGCACGTTGGGTGACTGCGGTCAGGGCTGAGGAGCTAGGCAGGGTGGGCTGCCAGCACCTTGTTCACTGAGCACGCACGGAGAGGCTCCGAGTGGCAGCGTTTTCCTCTGAGCTGGAGGCCTGAGCTGAACGCTACCAGGGCAGCAGGGACTGCCAGCACCCCCTCCCCAGGCATCAACAGCACTGTTGCCATGAGCACTGCGAGGAGATGGGAACTGCCTCACTTTGTCTGGGGAGTCAGGGAAGGCGTTAGGAAGGAGGTAAAGATCAAGCAGCTTTGAGGGATGCATGGGAGAAGAAAAAGTGGTAGAAAAAGTAGAAAAAGTGGTGAAGGGCCTTCCAGGGAGAGGTAGCACATGCTTAAAGGCATGGGATGGAGGGCTCACAGCATGTTGCAAGAGAGAGCTGGGATCCCATCGCTGCCAGGAGGAAGTTCACCTGGGGAAGGGCTGGCAGTGCTGATCGGGGCACAGCGGTGAGGGCACCGGGAGCCTCAGCTGTGCGTTCCCAATTCCAGCTCGAACGCCTTTTTGTTTCCTCTCCCTTTTTTTTTTTTGTATTTCTGTCTTTCAAGTCAAGTGTGTATTTTATGTTCAATTCAAATGCTAAATTTTCAACGGAAATAATTGACCTACACTTAGATTTTACAAAGTTTATTGTGGAAAATGTAGATTCACATACCTAAGTTGTTCCAAACACATTTAAAGGTTTCTCAATAACCAAATTGAGTTATGGGATTTTAAATTTAAAATTAAATAGAACTTAAAATTTAGTTCCCCAGTTGGACTAGCCGAATTTGAAGTGCTCCCTAACAGTACATGGCTAGTAGTTTCTTACAGGGCGGCAAAGGTCCAAGGAAACCAACGAGGGGAGTTTCCTTTCAAGCATCTCTCCATATGCACGGATTTAAACATATTTGATGTATTTTAATGCACGGTTTTTATTCTTCTTATTGAAACTTGCATGTCACACATTTGGCCAGGGGAGTCTCTTCATTTGATCCCGGATCTTCTGACACAACTCTGTCACTGACAGCTGCCTTGCTTTGTGATACGAAAATACGTTTCCAGTTTGTGTTGGACACGTTCCTCCCGAGAGCTGGAATCAACCATTTCTCCAAGCAGCTCTGGGAAATGATAGTTAGAAACCAAACCCTAGGCCCTTGGACTGCTCATTGTTACTGGGTTGGTCATTGTTTTTAGGACTTTTTGGTGGACAGAACCATAGACTTCACTTAATCTTATTCCTCTTACGTCTGTGTTTCCTTTCTCCCGTGCTGAATGTCCCAGTTGCCAATGATGTCTACATGATCACTATCTCACACTGCTGCATGGTACACATACAGTATCTCAGAATAAAGCACTCTACGCACAATCTAGTTATTAAAAACAATGTACTTTCCCCCAGTTCTTTTTGTCCTAAAGGTATATCCCTCCATAGTTGTGCAAATTATTGTTTTAAAGTCACTTGGAACATTCTGTCTCTTGTATTTACTAATTAGATACATATTTATGCTCATTATGTTCATTCCACTTCTCGCTTTTTAGGGATTACTTTTTAAAAAGGAATTTTTGTGCTATAATAATGTAAAATATTTTCATGTTTCCAAAGTCAAGTCTAAAAACCAAGGTATATTAAAAAGAGTCTAACATTCTTTTTGGTGTTCTGAGCACCCAATTTCAACGTGGGGAAGGGGATCCCGCCCACACCAACAAACAATTCTCAGACACCAGCAGCGTGTCCAAGAATTCAACTCGGGTCTTGCACTATCCACCCAGAGACAGCAGATTGAACAGGTTAAGGGTTCAGTCCTGCAAGACTGCCCCACCCTAACGTCAGGCTATAAATCAGAGGTTCCCATGTTCCCTTCTCAGGGGTTCAATTAATTTGCTAGAGCAGCTCACAAAACTCAGGGAAACACTTTACTTACTAGGTTATCAGTTTATTATCAAAGGATATGACTCAGGAACAGCCATATGAAAGGGATGCATAGGGCAGGGTCTGTGGGAAGGGAGGTGGAGCCTCCATGCCTTCTCCCTAAATCTCCCTGTGTTCACCAACCCGGGAGCTCTCAGAACCTTGTCCTTTTGGGTTTTTATGAAGACTTCAATCAACCTTCAGCAGCCCCCGCCCCACGCCCCGCCCCCAGAGGTGAGTGGGGGGACTGGAAGTTTCAACCCTCTAATCTCACGACTGGCTGCATGGGCAACCACCCCCTGCCCTTAGGGGCTTTGCAACAGCACCCTCATTAACATAAAAGGCCCCCTTTTCACTTCCAACACTTAGGAAGTTGCAGGGGTTTCAGGAGCTGTGAGGCAGGAATTGTGGACAATGACCAAGTATGTGTGAGAAATACACGCTGACCCTCTGAATGACCAAATATGCGTATTTCCTATAAGTCACAACACTGCAGGCTTCATTCCCTGTCCCCTCCATCTTATTCCCTACTTCCTCCCATAGATAATTTTAAAACATTTTATGGGTTGAACTCTTAAAAATAAATGTTGCCCTGGCTAGGCAACTCGGTTGGAACGTCGTCCCCATATGCCGGGTTGTGGATTTGATCCCTGGTCAAGGAGCATGCAGAAGACAAGCAATGAGGAGTGGAGCAACAAACCAATGTTTCTCTCTCAGAACCAATCAGTAAAAATATTTTTTAAATTTATTTGTTCTTTTAGAGAGAGGGGAAGGGAGGGAGAGAAACATCAATGTGTGGTTGCCTCTCGTAGGCCCCCAACTGGGCACCCAGCCTGCAACCCAGGCATGTGTCCTGACTGGGAATCAAACCAGTGACCCTTTGGTTTGCAGGCCTGCACTCAATCCACTGAGCCACACCAGCCAGGACAATAAATAAAAATATTTAAAAAAATAAACCTTATATGCATGCATGTGTTCACATACTTGTATCACATTCATTTTAAGATAAACAGCAATGTACCATATACACTGCCCTACCTTGCTTCTTTCACTTAACAACATGTACAATAGCTTAAAAAATATTCCTCATTCTTTCTTATAGCTACATAACACTCCTTTAGGAGGATATACCATAGTTCATTCAATCTGCCCTCACATAAAGGCACTTGGGTTGCTTTTGGTTTTTGACATTCCAAAATACTGCTGCTCTTAGTAGCATTCTGCATATGTCTTTCTATATTGTGCCTGAGATAGACACCTGGAAGGGAGATGGGTGGGTCACAGGGGTAAACGCATATGCGATTTTTCTAGATATTCCAAATTCCTCTCCATGGGGTTGTCCACTTTGCATTTGCACCAGCAATATTTGAGTGTCTGTTTCCCTGCATCCTCGCTGTCAGAGTATGTCGTCAGGCTCTGAGTTTTTGTCAGTCGGCTGGCTGATGTGGCCCCAGTGAAAGTGAGTGTGACGCCCCTGCTCTAAGGCCGTGGAGGTCTTAAGATCAAAGGGCAGGTCAGTTCAGTATCTTACAATAATTTCATTGTATTTTACTTTATTATTAATTTTTAAACACTCACCCAGGATACATTTATTGATTTTAGAGAGGGGGCCGGGAAACATTGATGTCAGAGAGAAACAATGATTGGTTACCTTTCACACATGTCCCAACAGACCGGGGATTGAAACCACAAGTAGGTATGTGCCCCAACAGGAAATGAAACCCTCAACTCTTTGGTGTATCAGATGGGATGACACTCCAACCAACTGAGCCACTTAGCCAAGGCAATTTTATTGTATTTTAATTAAGTATCTTCAATAATTTCTTTTTAGAGACTTCCAGCCAAGATGGAGGCATAGGTAGATACACTTTGCCTTCTTGCACAACCAAAAGAAGGACAATAACAAATTTAAACACAAAAACCAACCAGAACTGCCAGAAAATAGAACTATATGGAAATCTGACAACTAAAGAATTAAATGAGAAACATTCATCCAGACTGGTAGGAGGGGCAAGACGGGCAGCCAGGATGAAGAAGACTCCCAAGGCAGCAGCTGGCAGAGCAGGTGGTCCCAGATTTGCATGTGGATAAACCAGGAGGAGCAACTAGGGAGCAAGACAGACCACCCAACCCTGGGATCCAGCGAGGGGAAATAAAGCCTCAAAATCTCTGACTGAAAAAACCTGTGGAGGTTGAGGAGAAACTCCCAGCTTCACAGAAGAGTTTGTTGGAGAGACCCACAGGGTCCTGGAACATGGTGTTTTGCTTGTGGGTAGCAGGGGAAATGACTGAAAGATGGCTGAGAGCTGAACAAGCAGCATTGTTCCCTCTTGGACCCCTCCCCCACATACAGTGCCACAACGCAGTCACTTGGGTTGCCCCACCAAGGTCAATACCTAAGGTTCTGTCCCTTACTACGTAACAGGCATGCTGAGACAAAAAAAAAAAAAAAAAATGGCCCAAATGAAAGGACAGATCAAAGCTCTAGAAAAAATACATCTAAGAGATGAAGAGATAGCCAACCTACCAGATGCACAGTTCAAAACACTGGTAATCAGGATGCTCGCAGAAATGGTTGAGTATGGTTGCAAAATAGAGGAAAAAGTGAACTCTATGAAAAGTGAAATAAAGGAAAATGTACAGGGAACCAACAGTGATGGGAAGAAAACCAGGACTCAAATCAATGGTTTGGATCAGAAGAAAGAAATAAACATTCAACCAGAACACAATGAAGAAACAAGAATTCAAAAGAAATGAGGAGAGGCTTAGGAACCTCCAGAACAATTTTAAATGTTCCAACATCTGAATCATAGGGGTGCCAGAAGGAGAAGAGGAAGACCAAGAAATTGAAAACTTATTTGAAAACATAATGAAGGAGAACTTTCCTAGTCTGGCAAAGAAAATAGACTTCCAGGAAGTCCAGGAAACCCAGAGAGCCCCAAAGAAGCTGGACCCAGGGAAGCACACACCAAGGCACATCATAATTACATTACCCAAGATGAAAGATAAGGAGAGAATCTTAAAAGCAGCAAGAGAAAAGGAGACAGTAACCTACAAAGGAGTGCCCATCAGACTGTCAGCTGATTTCTCCAAAGAAACCTTACAAGCAAGAAGGGGCTGGAAAGAAGTATTCCAAGTCATGAAAGGCAAGGACCTACATCCAAAATTACTCTATCCAGCAAAGCTATCATTTAGAATGGAAGGGCAGATAAAGTGCTTCCCATATAAGGTCAAATAAAGGAGTTCATCGTCACCAAGCCCTTATTATATGAAATGTTAAAGGAACTTATCTAAGAAAAAGAAAGTGATCAAAAATATGAACAGCAAAATGACAACAAACTCACAACTATCAACAGCTGAACCTAAAAAAAAAACAAAGCAAAAATGAAGTAAGCAAATAGCTTAAACTATAACAGATTCACAGAAATGGAGATCACATGGAGGGTTATCAGTGGGGAAGGGGAGGAGGGTATGGGGGACAAGGTACAGGGAATAAGAAGCATAAATGGTAGGCAGCAAATAGACAGGGGAAGGTTAAGAATAGTATAGGAAAAGTAGAAGCCAAAGAACTTATATGTATGACCCATGGACATGAACTAAGGAGGGGGGATAAAGGTGGGGGCCAGTGTGCAGGCTGGAGTGGAATAAAGGGGGGAAAATGGGACAACTGTAATAGCATAATCAATAAAATATATTAAAAATAATTTATTTTTAAACTGTCTTGAAATAAGGTCTTTTGTTATGTGATTGCTGAGGACTATTGATATTCCTTAGAGTCACTAGGGGCTATGAGATGATGCTTTTTTTTTTTTTTTAATCCTCATCTAAGGACATTTTTTCTTTGTTTTTAGAGAGGAACGGAGAGAGGATGAGAGAAACATCGATGAAAGAGAAGCATTGATTCATTGCTTCCTGCATGCACCCAGACTGGGGAACAAACCTGCAACCTAGGTATGTACCCTGATTGGGAATCGAACTTGCAACCTTTCGGTTACAGGACAATGCTCCAGCCAATGGAGCCACACCAGCAAGGGCAATGCTATCTTTTTCAAAGTTCTTGAGAGGGTTGGCCCTGAGAAAGAGAAAGCCTGACAAACACCCACTGGATCTCTAAGCCCTGCTGATTTTCTCCTCAGGAAAGCTACACCAGTGTCTCATGGTCACCTTCCAAAGCTCTTTCCTTCTCCAGTCTGTCCTGTACATGGCAACCTCCTCCACAGCCCTTACTGGTCTAAGCTGACACAGGGACCTAGTGGGGACTGGCAGGTGGAAGAAGGCAAGGACTGTATCTCATGTACCTTTTTATCTCCGAAGTGCAAGGCACACGGTAGGAACTCAACAAGGAGAATGAATGAATGAACGAATGAATGAATGAACATATGTATGCATGAACAAATTCATCAGCCAGAGCTTTGATCCTTCCACACTTTCATCTCTCCCAGCCGTATCCTCTAGAGCATCCCTCCCACCCTGGAAGGAAAAGTGTTTTCAAACTGGTTGCTTCTGTGGGGAGGGACTCCTAACATCTCCCAACTGCACACACCCCCTGCACGCATCTCCGCATTGCATTATCCCACAGCATTGTCAGGAGGGGGTTGAAGATTTGGGTTGCAAATGAGAACTTCTTACTGGTCTTTTTCCTGCCTGGCATCTTCCCTTTGTGTTCTTGTCCCCCAGTAGTGACCCCTCACATGCCCTCTTTATGCTCCTACTCTTCCTATATAAGCTCGTTCTTGGGAAAAAATATGATAAGTCTCCTCTCGGTAGCGAGGAGTAGCCCCCAGAAAGTGTCTGTGTTAGCCCTCCTAGGTGTGTCTGCACCAGGACAACGGACAGCCTCAAATCAAAGGAGTCAGGACTTTACAGTGTTCCTGATCCCAGAGAGTTCGTGGAACACTCAGGGGGATGAGGGCCAGGGAGGCGGGTCATCTCAGGAGCCCTAAAAGAATTACAGGTAACCAACCCATTTGGCAGAACTGGTCCGTATTGTTTCGATGCCCTCATTGTGTCTCCTCTTTGGCCTCTGACTGGCTGTGTAGTCTTTCACCAGCTCCTCTCAGTCACAGCCCACTCTTCACTCAGGACGTCATTTTGTGTCCTCCAACTGTGGCCAACTTTGCGCATCTCTTGATGAGTGTGTGGACTCCTGGAGGGTAGGGACTGGGTCTCTCGCTTCTTTCCAGTGCGCCTGTGTGCTTGCTACTGGGCTTTGCAGCCAAGCCACAAAACACACCTAGGCGATACCTTCTAGCCTCTCCTCTGGCTCCAGGTAGCGCTGTGTGACAGACTGTTTCCACGACACCATGTCTGCCCGGACATGCTCTCCAGAATCTTGTCGTTCCCCATTAAGAAGTAGAGTCTATTTTGCCTCCCTTTGAACGTAGAACTTAAAAAAAAAAAGATTTTATTTATTTTTAGAGAGAGGGGAAGGGAGGGAGAATGGAGAAGGAGAGAAACATCAGTGTGTGGTTGCCTCTCAAGCGCCCCCCACTGGGGACATGGCTCAAAACTCAGGCCTGTGCCCCTTTGGGAATCGAACCAGCGACCCTTTGGTCTTGCAGGCTGGCACTCAGTCCACTGAGCCACATTAGCCAGGGCTAAGCATAGAACTTTTTGTCTCAATGAATAGAATGCAGCTGAGTGATGCTGTACGACTTCCAGACTTTCCTAAACGGCAATAGCGCTTCCTCTGGTTATGCCTCATGAAGCTTGCCCTTGGCATCCAGTTACCACCAGGCTTCAGGAAGCCCTCACTAGTCTAAGCAGAAAGGCCACATGGCGAGGCCCCCCCCCCACCCCAGGCAACAGCAGGCACTGACCAGCAGGCATGTGAGGGAGCAAATGTTCAAAGCTTTAATGAAACATTGAGCTTCAGGAAGAAAAGGGTCCCACAAGTCTCCCTCACTGTGATGTGACATCAATTTGCACAGCGTCTGGCACACAGAGAGCTGCTGACGGAATGGACTGAGACTTGCCCAAGGTCATATCTTTAGCGCTAGACTGGGGACTAGGAACGGGCGGCCCAAGGCTCCTGAAGGCTCTCCCTGCCGTACCAGTTTGCCTCTGCTCCACACCTTCCGTTGCTCTTTCCCGTGCCCAAACTTCTGACCATCCAGAGATTCAGGCATCGTGTCTGTAGCCTCCCCTCAAACCGAAAACATTCCGTCGTCCTCTCCACAGTCACCTTGTTGCCAAAATAAGCCAGGAACGGTTATGGGAGTGCCTGGCTTCCAGCAGGAGTTGAGCTGGTCTAAGAAGCAAAACAGAGGACAAGGAAACATCCAAAAAGGTTGATTTGTTTAAACTTCTTCACCAACTTAACAACACAAGGAAACCAACAGAGACGAGCTTGTAATGAAGTAATCAGCCGACGCTGCTAATATTCCAGTAACATGAAATGATTCCCCACACTTCCTGGGGTGCACATGAATAGGGCCATTAAAATATGGCCAAGGAAGGGAGGGGGGGGTTCACCTCTTCTGTCTCCTTACAGTCTGTGCTCTGAGAGCTCGGCAGGAATTTAAACAAATAGCGTGGAGGGATGGTGAATCTGATCATATTTAAAGCAAAAGTCGCTTTCAAATTTCGCTTCCCTTTAATAAATACACTGGCTTCTGCGATGTATTGTCTTTTAAAACCCTGCAGATTCCACCCCCCCACCCCGCCCCCACCTGGAGAGCATATTAGCATCAAATTGTATATTTTTTTTCTGCTAGGTCGAGAAGAAACTGTTGCTTCTCTCATACAAATGAAGGTAAGGAGGAAGGAAGGAGAGTAAGAGGTCATGGAAATCATAACACTTCCCCTTTGATTAAAAAGTGAAAAGTAGCCCTGGCTGGTTGTGGCTCAGTGGATTGAGCGCCAGGCTGCGAACCAAAGGGTTGCCGGTTCGATTCCCAGTCAAGGCATGTGCCTGGGTTGGGGGCAGGACCCCAGTGGGGGGGACGACACAGGAGAGGCAGCCACGGGTTGATGTTTCTCTCCCTCTCTTTCTCCCTCCCTTCCCCTCTGTCTAAAAGTAAATAAATAAATAGGTCTTTTAAAAAAAGTGGAACATAAAGTTAGAGGAGGGTCAATGATGAAAGGAGAGAGCTACTGACAAAAAGGAAGTGCATCAGTAAAATGGGCCTCTGAAGGTCACACCCCCATAGGGAGGGGAGACTTGTGTTCTGAGCCTTTGGTTCCTCTGCATTCCAGACTACAAGCGACTATAGGAAGAGGGGCTGAGGGAGAGATGCTCCCACCACCCTGGCCTGGGTGAACTGGGTGAATTGGGTTGCACTAATGGTACAACCTACCGGCACTCATAGAGGAGGGCGTCAGTGCTCTGACCTCGGACAAGTTTAACTTCTTTAAGCCTCAGTTTTCTCATCTTGTAAAACTGGGTATGAGAGAACTTACCTCACAGTTTTGTAGGTTAAATAAAATAAAGAAATAAACATGTCACCTAGCACATAGTAGGCGCTCCACAAATGTTAGGAAGAAAAATTAAAAATTCTCTCAATGAGGTGCTTTTTGGTGAAGACCCTGAGTCCTGGAGAGGTTGGTGGCCCCGGAGGGGTCGGGCGACCCTTTGGCCAGCTGCCCCTGTGCTTCTCCCAGCCTGGAAGCTCAGTTCTGGACTGTGGCGGAGCTTGAGGACCCAGGACTGGTCACCCAGTTTGTTCAACGAGTTCTTTCACACGCACCCCCATACACACTTTGGCCCAAAAATTCTGTGAGGATTTTTCTTCCTTCTTCCTCTGTTGTTGGGTTCTGATTACTTCCATCTGGCTGCGGCAGCTCGAGTGCAGTCTCTAAAAACAAAACAAAACAAAACAAAACAAAGCAAAACAAAGCAAAACAAAACCCTTCCCTACAAAACACACAGGAACTAACCCTAGAAGGCTGCTTTGCTTCTCGCCAACCTGTGCTCAAGTAGCTAGCTACTCCACCAGGCGTGGCGGGGGAGGGGCGCAGGCAGGACCCCCGGCACCTGCCCGGGCTGAGCCAGGGATCATCCTCATCCTTTTCCTCTGTCCCGGGTTTTCGCCCCGGTGCCCGAAGAAGCGGGTGCACTGGGAGCAGCGACCCGGGCATCTCCCCGCGGAGGAAAAAAAGGGAGGTGGAGAGGGCGGGTGATTTCAGAGATTGAAAACAGAGCAGTCCCTGACCCTCAGCTCCGGAGCTCATCTGACTTGAGTTAGCAACCGTATCCCCCCGCCCACCTCCGCCCCGGCGCCTAAAAAAAAAAAGTGTTGGAGACTGGTGCGTTCTTTCGTTCACTGCTCGAACTTCCCTCGAAGGTGTGCGTTCTTTACTTCGGGCTGGGGAGGAGCGTCCTGGGCCGCCTCCTCCCCTCTGGGTCCCCAGGGTCCTCCCGGGCGGGTGCGCGCGGCGCGGGCGGGCGGACGGGTGCGCGGCGCAGGGTGTGCTGCAGCCGTGCGCGCGGGGGCGCTGCGCCGACCCGCCGGCCCCCGGATTGCGGGAGTGCTGGAGCTCGCCAGCCGAGGCAGCACGACTCCGCGGACTTTTTTTCAAACTCCCATCAATGAGACTTCGAGAAGGAGTGGGAGGAGGCGGCGGCGGCGGCGGCGGCCGCTGAGGCAGGCGAGGAAGAGCCCGGCTAGCCGCAGGAGCTGGAGGAAGGAGCGCGGGTCGCTCGGCGCGCCGGAGCTTTGGGGTGCTCCCAGCCCGCCGGCTGTAGGGGCGGTCCAACCCCCGCCCGCCTCTTAGTCCCCTCTCTTGCCTGACCTGCCCCACCCGGCCGGACTGATCCCCGTCACACGGCAGCCCGCGGCGAGTCGCCGCGCCAGCCAAGTTGGGATGGGGGCTCGCAGTCACCGCCTGGCCCCCGAGAGGCCACCTGCTTGCTAGAGGTAAACTTTTTGTCTTCCTAGGTAAAGTTTCACTGGCTTCCTTTTGCTTGCTTTTCGTTGAGAAGTGCCCCCATCCTGGCCGAACCCTGGCTGGTTGGGATGCTGTGCGGTCTCGGAGGGTGCCTCGGCGCGGGGGTCCGGGCACCGGGTTCAGGGGGCCCTGGGGTTAGTGGGGGTGGCCCCAATTCGGGCTTTGGCTAAGGCGGGCAGGGACGTAACGGGAGAGTTTGAGGACTAGGAACTCGTGGCCGGGGTTGGGAGGAGATTTTGCATCCTCCTTCCAACTTGGGGGAAAGAGCCTCTCTCCTCCGGGTGTACAGCCGCGCCGGCCCTCGCCCCTTCTCCGTCGCGCCCGAGCCCGGGGCTGTTTTTGCAGGAGGTGTGTGGGGAGGCTTCGCGCCGGAGGCTGGGAAGCTGCGGAGCTCCCAGAGGTGGGCGGTGGGAGTTTGCCCTAGGGGTGTGTGTTGTGTGTGAGCCTGCAGCCAGCCACTAGTGAACTTCTGACTGCACTTCTCCGAGCGACCCGTCCCAGGGCCCTGCCTTTCTTTCTTCCTCGCTCCTTCCTCCCCCTCATCAGGCCTTGCCGCCCCCTCCCCCTCGGTCGGGCACTCTCCGTTCACCCTCCTTGCTTTCCCCTCCTCCCCCTGCCCTCCGCCCCGAGATCCGCTTGACTTCCCGAAGGGACCCTCCCGTAATCCCTCGCCGGGTCCTCGGGTCCCCCCACCCTCACTTTCATCCCCGCCCCCATTCATCGTTCCCCCCATCCCCCACCCCGGGCCAATCGCTCAACAAGTATATTTGCTGAGGAATTTGAAAAATCCACTACTGCAACTTGATCTGTGTGTGATGGATGGGAGAGGCGCGGAGAGAGTTGGGCGCCAATCCTATTAAGGGTTTAGGGAGGGGAGCGTTTTCCCTGGATGGGGGCGGGGGTGTGGGGAGGGGAGGAGGGAGAAACGTGTGTGTGCGTGCGTGTGTGTGTGTGTGTGTGTGTGTGTGAGAGAGAGAGAGAGAGAGAGAGAGAGAGAGAGAGAGCGAGAGCGAGCGCGCTCCCGCAGTGCCGGGGAGCTGGAAGTCCACCCAACTCGGCGCCTTTTCAGCGCGGCAGGAATTGCTGTCATTTCCTAGGAAACCCGACTTTTACTGCGCGAGCGTCAGGACGGAGCCGCGCAATTCACCCTGGTGACCCGCCGCAGAGGCGTTGGCCGGCCTGGGGTCCCTCGCAGAGTGCTTCCCTCTACCCCTGCCTCTTTTGTATGATTCTTACGGGGTTCTCGGAGTTGATCCCGGCAGGAACAGTAGATCTTGCCGTAGCGTCTAGTGCCGGCAGTGGGGGTCTTATCCGCTGCTCTGCCCTCTTGCTCCGGCAGCACGCTCGGTGCACCGCTCCCCGTGCGGGCTTTGCAGCCCGGTGGCCACGGCCGAGTCCTGGGCCTCCCGCCCGCCGCCCTCGCGGGCCGTGTGAAGGTTTAATCCCGACAGCTTCAGATAAAGGGAGCAGCTGTAAAACGCTCATATACTGTTTGCAGATGAGGCTCTGGGGGATGTTGGAGAATTTGAAAGTAAACGTTCCCCTCGCAAGCGGCATAAAATAGTGTTTAAACAAATATTGTATTGGCATGCTCAGGGGGCTCGGTGCCAAAAAGTAAAGTAAATAAACTGTGAAATCCAAAATATACAGCGGTGGAAAGCGGGGGAATAGGCGGGTTCGTCACGAGTCCCCTGATGAGGTCTGTTTGTTTTCGGCCACCTCACCTCCAAGAGCCCTCCCTACCATTTCCTCACCGTGGCTGGGGGTTCCCTTTCCTCCACCGGTGTCCAGCAGCCTCCTGGGTCCGAGGGTGGCCCTGCAGTTGTTCACTCGGGAGGAAATTCATTGCGTGGCTACCTAGGCAGGTCTCCCAGGGGAGGGGAAGACACCTGGGCTAAGCCTGGCTGCTTTGAGTTTTGATGCTCCCTGGACTTTCCCAGCCTCTGGTTTGCCCTGGCGCAGTAACTCTACGCGGTAGGATCTAGAACGGGCAGATGCATCTTCTCTGGGGCCTTTCTCCTTCTTGGGCCTTTGACCTCTCTCTTCTTACTCTTCGTCTTTCTTGCTTTCGTTTTCCTACACTTGCAGCGTCTCCCTCCTGCGCTGAGGGTTACAGGAAATTGTGGAGATGTTCTCGCCCAGGTTTGAATTCCACTCAAACCCAAACATAGGGAAAGTTGTCACTTGTCTGAGAGTTTCAAGTGAGTTATATTTTGTAATATTTAGGGGGGGTTTGTATTTCTCCTCTGCTTTAAGAAATATGCTACTTTTGTGAGGTTATTTAGTGGTTCTGGGGGTGAGGAGGTAACTGATGTGGAAGGATCCCATTCTAGACGAGGAGCCTGGGCCTGGGAGATGGCCCTCAGGTGAACTGGCCCTCCCCCGGTCTGACATCTGAGTGAAGAGTCTACAGTGAGAGCATTCTGTTTTCAAAGTCAGTGGGTGCGAATGAGAGGGAGAGAGACACTCCTCCGCCAGGGCCAGGCTCACCTAGAAACAAGGTGGGACTATTGGAGATGCTTTTATCTTCCATGGTCATTGTTTTGAGGGGACTTCACACAAGGTTCAGACTCTGTCGGCAGAGCCTCCCAGGCTGTCTGCAAACTCACACTGACTCTGGCTGTGGCCTTGGAGGGAACTTTTGTCTTGTCCCTCCTTGAAGTTGTGTGTGTATGGAGTGGGACTAGGCCCTGCTGGCCTGGTGGCCTTAGGATGGAGTGCCACTCTGCTTTCTCAGGGATGCTCCAGACCACTTGTGGGAGAGCACTGAACGGAGGAGGTCCTTTGAGTTGCCTGGTCAGAAGAGGGGCCCACAGGGCTGTCAGTGAGCTGCTCATTGCCTGGCTTGGGGGGCTTGGCTCCGGAGCTGTGTACTATAGCTGGCTTGTTTGCACTGTGGACTGAAAAATACACAACTACTTCATGCTTTTTGTGCTCCCACAAGTGCCCTGTACACAGGGTAGCCCCCAGGGCTGGATTAACAAACCAGGGGATTCAGCAGGCAGGCAGACAAAATTGGATATTTGCCTAATAAACACCCTTCATCCATCAGGGCCTGTAGGGGCAGCAGGGAAGGGGGGCCGGGGCAGGTGGTGGAATTCACCTCACAGATGCCAGCAATTCCCTTTAAATGGGACCTGGAGGTTGTCCTGTGCCCTTTGAAAGCCTGTGTAACCCCTACACAGGTGGCTGGCTTGTTAAAGCTCAAAACCCGAGTCCTGCATCCATATGTGTTCTCGGGGTAGGGCACCTTGTCTTTCCCTGGAGAAAGTGTGTTCCACAAGGCTTCCTTCGTTTGCGTGCTGCTTACTCACAATGCTGGCCCGAGGGACCTCCAGCAAACCAGCCTCGCTTCTTCAGGTTGGGGGGTTTCTACCAGGGCCTGTTTCCTGGTGCCCGAGGGCCGCTAGGCCAGGTGGACTAGGTGGACCTTGGGTGGACAGCTGCAGCTGTTTCTGCTGGGCCAGGGCCCTTTGAAAAGGAACCCCAGGGAAGCAGTTCCCCTTTCTTCTTTTCAGTGTGTCAGAGGACATGGACAAATGAAACATGCAGAGAATGCCAAAGGGAGAAATTGCATTCTCCGATTCCAGAAAATGCAGAGAGGCAGACCAGGGGATTGTACCAGCGAGCAGGGTACGCAGCAGTTTCGGTGAACCAGGTTCACGGCTTCTACAGTGCTCAGGAGGTGCCCCACTCTGTGCCTGTCTCCTCACTGGACCTTCGTGTTTGGTGGAGTCTTTGATAAAGAGCAGCAGCTTCGCGGTTTCCAAGTAAACACAGGACTCCAGATTCAATATTACTCACTTTCTCTGAAATTAATTTGAGTGTTTGCTGTGGAATAGAAAGGATTTAAGAAAACAAATCATTGGTCATTGTTTTTTTAGATTCTGAGGATGACAAAGACATCCTTAACCTACAAAACTATGTTTAAAGCCGGGGGAAAATATGCCGATAATAACAGCATATTTTCTGCGTGGTTAGTGTCTTACTTTCCCCAGTTCCTTCATCCACAAAAGCGTCTCCAATAATCCTGTGTGCGTTCTGATTCTTGTTTCTGTTATACCAAGGGGGAAAATAACTCATTTAAGATGTGACCAAAGAGTACACATTAAACTGTCTTGTGATTTTGGTTTAACTTGAATAAGTTAATGTGGTTTTGTGTGTGCTGTTAAAAAACAAAACAAAACAAAAAACCAGGTTGCTGGGAAGAGTGTTTTAACTGAGTGCCCGGTTTCAGGCATTAGCATAAGAAAAAAAGTTGTAGTGCATTTACTATTGTCTTGAATGAAGAGTTTCAGCACGGAGAAGGGAAGCCCAAAAAGGGCGATGGTACATTGAGATTCGGCAGTGGCCCCAGCTGGTCATCTGCTGAAATCGGATATCACTTTTATCTTGCTTTCCCATTCTCTGGCCTTTTTCACACGTTCACTTTTGTCAGGGTTTATTGATTATGTTTTCTTCTCTGCAAATCTGTGGAAAATTTAATGAACCAAAAACAGCAGTAAAATAAAGGGGACTTTTTATTCATTAGCACAGGATTGATTTCCCCCTGTGGGCTTGGGCCCCTGGCCTCCTGGAGTGAGTGTGGTGCAGGGCGGGTGGCCCTGCTGCAGGCAGAGGTGGGGCCTCCCCAGTCTGGGGCCTCACTGCTGACCAGGACCAGCTCAGTGCAGGGACTCCTGTCCCAATTGAACATTCCAGGCATCCCCCATCTCCCCCGCCCCCTGCCGTTCCCAGCCAGCCTGAGTCTACCATGCTGTGGACCCCAGCCTGGTCCTCCAGGGTCCTGGCTCAGTGCGCTGTGGGGTGTGTGTGTGTGTGTGTGTGTGTGTGTGTGTGTTTGTAGGTGGGATCTTTGTGTTCTCCAGCCATACAGATTATTTGAGTGCCTGGGCCTTCCCTGGGACATAGTTAAGTGTCTCTCTTTCTCCAGCCCTAGCTCTCAAACCTGTAATTAAGCAAAGCCCCTGGTGTGATTATGCTTTGCTGACTCGGCTGGGTTTGGAGCTGCTTCCCTCTATGAAACAGGATGAACTCTTGCTCTTTCCAGAGGCTTCCCGGGCAGCCTGCGGTACAACTCCATTGTACATCTGTTTGTCCGTCTGTCTCCCCCTCCTCTTTTTTCTCCCCTTTTCCCTCTCCTCTATGACTTACTTCTTCCTTCCCTCCCTTTCCCTCCCCTCCCCCTCCCCTCCCTCCCTCTTTCTGTCTTTCTCCCTTCCCTGTTGTCTTTTCTGTCTTTTTGTTTCCCTCGGCTCTTCCCCTCCTCTTTCCTTTTGTATTTTTATTTTTCTCCCCCACACTCCTCCACTCCCCCTTTGTTTCTCTCTCTGCACCCGCTCCTGTCCGGCTCCTTCCTCTCCTCCCTGGGGTCCCCTCCATCACCTGCCCTGCGGAGCACTGGCCTGGAGGTCTGGGGGAGGCGGGTGCCCAGCCCGTGAGGACCGCGCGCGAGTGCCCGCGCGCTGGCCGCGCTGCTTTCCTCCCACCTGCCTGGGGCTCGGTCTGTGGCGCCAAACAACGGCCACATTGTCCCGGCCGCCCACCGGCCGCTCGCCAGGGCCGCCTCTGCTAGTGGCGGCAGGCCGGACCTTGCTCGTGGCGAGCTGGGAAGAAAGCCCGCGGCCAGATCCAGAGCGGCCCGCGCCACCGCCTTTGTCGTCGGGGAGAGATCGGAGCGTGGTCTCGGGGTCCCCGCTGCGAGCGGACCCTGCGCGCCTGCGCCCACCTGGGAAAGGCGCCTTTTCTAAAAGGTGCTCCCACTCGTGGACTGCCACTGACTCCCCTCCCCCTTCGGATTGGCTCCCCCTCTCCCTCCCCCAGAAGGGGTTTCGAGTTTAGTTTACAGCCTGCAGAGTGAATTGAGAGCATTTCACCAGAGCCAGGAGAGAGAGGGGTCACATTGCCAAACTTTTCGTGGCTCAGAAACTTTTTCTGTAACGCATCCACGAGACTGATTACCAGGAAGGCCTCTCTGTGCCTTGTCCCCACCCCAGAGGCAGAAAAGGAATGGTGGTGTCTCAAAATAGTGCCCTCCTCTCCCCGCCACTCTTCTTGACCTGCAGGGATTGGAGCCCTCTTAGCGCTCAGAAAAAGAAAGATCTCTGAATGCTTAGGATGTTAAAAGAGCATCTGTCCCGGGTCCAAGCAGATGCTTAGCAATGCTTCTTTGTGTTGTGGACAATGCAATAAGTCAGCTCGACTTTTGAGCCACATTTATAAGGAACTGTAAGGGCCGCTCAAGTACACTTGTGCTAAGTTGAATTGATTGAAATTTAATGGCGGTTAGTGGTGATGAATGGTAATGATTTCCCAGAGTATCTTTGGCATACTTGACATTAATAACTTGGGAGCGCGTGTGTGCGCGCACCGAGAGCTGCCACACACGTGAGGCGGCAGCATCGTTCATCTTCCCAGACGCCAGTCCTCGGCGTGCTTTCCGCTTCTCAAACCCTTTCCTTCCCACCATAATTCAGTTGTTTGGATGATTTAAAAAAAAAGAGGAAAAGAAAGAAAGAGAAAAATCTTTCTCCATTGAGCACGTACATCATGTCAACATAATTTTGAGCTCATGATTTTTTTCAATTCCTACATAAATCAGCTTCTAATATACAGAATGTGATGAATTTGTTTTACCTGCCATCATGAATTAATGTTATGCAAATAGAAGCTTTGCAGGTGAAATGATTTACTTAATAATTTCAACTTCTAATATTTAAACTCATTCATTATGTCGGGAGTTAAAAAAAAAAAAAGCAAGTTCGTATTTTTAAACCTGAGATAGGGAGATTAGCATGCAAGTGTTTGCAGTGCGGGCAGACCTGGATGGCCTGGAAACAGCTCTTAATTTGTTGATTCTGTCTTTGAGAATCTGCAGTTCACCAACAGTGGTTTCCAGGCAGGGCACGGGGGTGTTACCAGGTTCCATCTGGGGGGAGATCACACGTGCATTTAAATAGCCCAATATGGTCATCAAGGTACCATATCCCATCAGACTGAGCTGAGCTAGCTCCACTTTGGGAATGCAGGAAGGCTTGAAGGATGAGGATGGCTGGACCAGGAAGGGTGAAGGGGCTCTGATGCCCCCTGTCTCCATCTGTGTCATTGGCTAGTTGAGACTATCCTAGGAGCCAGTCGTTAGTACCTGCCTAGAAAGCTGGGCAGACCTCCCCCTGCCCTGACTCCCCACACCCCCGCCATAACTGCTAGGAAGACTTTCTTACATATCATTCTTTCAAGCTGTTTTCCTCTGGAAAAAGTTGAAGAAAAGAGTAAGAATGATGGATAAATGCACTATGAAGGGAAATGTGCCTGAATCCCTTGGGGTTACCCTCAGGGAGGGTGAGATGACTCATTCAAGAGCTGGGTGACCCCGTGCAAACCTCTCTGTGGATGGAGGGGCTGGAAATAGGTGCTCTCAGCCTCTCCAGCTTCAGAGTCCTGGGCGCCAGCACCCCTGACCTTTGACAGCCCTCTCTGAGAATCGGGGTGGGAAGACCAGCGATGGGAGGAAGTCTGGGGTCTTGTCCTTGCTTCTGTTTCTGGGCGCAGCATAATGAAGCACCTCTGAAGGAATATGCCCCGCATTTCCCTGCCAGTCACTCTCCTTGGCCAGCTGTAGGGCTGGGGCACCCCCGGATGTGGTCACAGGTGAGCCTGGGTAGAAGTGGAGGCTTGGGGACGTTGGAAAAGGCGGGGAAAGCCCTCGGCCTGTGATGGCCTTTTGGACCCTCCTGAAGGCTGCAGACACGTTGAAGGGAGGCCTGACACATAAATATATCTTGAATCTCTGAAGATAAGGGTAGAGTTTTGACTTGACTTCTCCGAAGATTGAGGTCATTGCAGTCTGATGACAGGTTGAAGGCACATCACTCAGACAGTTCGACTGACAGCGGTGGCTTGTGTCGTGGTGATACATTGTCTGTCCAGGCAGTATTTTTAGGGCTGGGCCCAGCTGTCTGAGGAGACCAAGGTGAGGGGACTTCTCTGGCGCTCATTGGCTGAGGCGGTGTGCACGCACTGCCCGTTTGTGTAGGGAAAGGCAGAAGCGCCGGCTCAGCAGTTTCGCGGCCAGGGGTTTTCAGGCTTGCTGATGGTAGGGTGGAGCAGGGTGGTGGGGTTTGCATGTCACTCAGATTTCTTCATCTGTCGGTGGAGCACATCATGCAGTACTTAGGTTAAGCTTCCTGTTAAGTGTGAATGGGGCATATGTGATGTTTATTTAGGCTGACATACATATATGTCGGTAAGAATCTTAACTGCCAGATCCCGTTATGAAGTAGAAGACTTTTTTTTCTTCTGTGAGACACTTACACCAAAAACAGAATGGAGTCAGAAGTGGGAACGAGTTAGAGAGGCAAAGCTGAGCTCAGGGTGTCAAGCACCCCCTAGTTGCCTGGGCCTCCTGGTTGGGATTCAGCTGGAAAACTTGTTAAAACTCAGATTCTCAGGCTCCAACAAGAACCTACTGAATGAGGATTCCTGTGGAGTGAGGCCCTGAGGCCTGGAACTTATCAAGGATTTTTGGGGTGGGGCGATCGGGATGAGTGTTTTCTTCCTGTGCTGTCCCTCAATTCCTGTGTGATTTCTGCGTCAACAGAGAATAGCACTCACATCTCTACGGCTGGATGGACGCCCGGGGACGGGGATTGGCCTCAGCAGACTGTGAGACTTGCAGCTGCCTGGCCAGCTATTATTACTGGACGGAGTTTGGGGCCAGACCAAACTGGCCGAGAACGGAGGCGCTTCTGCTCCAGAACATCACAGAGAAGTGGGCCCTCTTTCCCAGAACAGTGGCCAAGACCGTCAGGAGGCTCTGGCAGTCACGGCTTTGCTGTGGAAGACAGCCTCCGGGCCCCGGAGAAAGCAGAGGGCAGTGAGTGCGTGAAACCGGCAGCTTAGTTTCTGTGTTGTGAGTCCTGGCCCGAGGCTCCCAGATGCCCCCTTTCTTTTTTTCTGCGTCAGAAACTGCACGTGCTGATACCGTGACGGCTGTCTCACTGCTTCAAGGCCGAAGTGGCCAGAAATTGGACCCTCTGTGGGTCCAGTTTGGTGTTTTGCAGTTTGAGCCGGTCTTTCGGTGGCTTGGCCCACCCTGAGGTTTGACTCAAGGACCCATCTGTGAGGTCTTGAGGGTTCCCTAAGGAGGGTAGGATGGACGCAGACTGGTGGGAGTGATAGGGTGGTGGGGGGCTGGTGCCTGCTGGCCTGCCAGAGCAGTGAGGGCCTCAGGCCCCAGAGCTGAAAGGAGTGGGCCAGGGGCGAGGGCCTCCCTCGCTGCCCACCGCACCCGGGAGGTCAGCCTGTGGTTCACGTGCTCCTCAGCCCTGGCTCACGCCCTGGCCCTGGCTCACAGCACTGCCCCCTGCCCCCTGCCAGCATACTTTAATAAGAGTGACCTTTCTCCTTACCACGACTTGAGTCTCCTTTGGATCAAGAAGGCAAGAAAGAGCCTGGATGGCTATAGGACAACTGGAACATCAGGACACGCATGGCTTCTCTCTGTGGCCCTGGCTTCACAGCTCAGAGTGAGTCCTTACAGGTGTATTGTATTGTATTTTTATTTATTTATTGTTTAAGTTCTCACCCAAGGATATGTTTATTGGTTTTTGAGGGGGAGAGGGAAGAGACAGACAGACTGACAGGCAGACGTTGATGTGAGACAGAAACGTCGATCGGTTACCTTCTGGATGCGCCCTGACTGGGGATGGAACTCGCAGCTTAGGTGTGTGTCCTGCCGGGGAGTCAAACCCTCAGGCTTTGGGTGTGTGGGACAGTGCTCCCACCAACAGCGCTACCCAGCCGGGCCTTACAAATGTGTTTTAGTATGAAATAAGGCTCTGAGCGGGAGCCCAGCATGGCCTTCGCTCAAGGTCAGGGTCCTGGAAATGGTGGCCTTTCCTGTCATTGAAGTCCTGCGGGCCCTGGGGAGATGGGCTGGCTGTGCAATGCCTCTGGCTGATGGCATGCACCAGCGTTGGGGGTTTGTGATTTGTCCTGTCCTGCACTGCGGACTCTGTCAGCTTTGTGCTAATGTTTCAGGTACATGTTGGCAGGACTTCAAAAGAGCATGAAGAGACTTTCACGTGTTTGCACGTGGGACTTGTGGAGGTGTCGTGTCCGCCGTGCATTTGGTTGGGATGGAGGCCGTTCAGAGGGCTGAGCTGAACTGAAGGCACAACCCTCTTGCTGCCCATGTCTGCGCGGTGCCTCTGCTCGGTCCACATCCCCGAAGGCAACTCGTGAAGCAGACGAGGGCTTACTGCCTGGCGGCTCCCCTGGCACTGGGAGACCCATGGGAAGTGGATGCAGGCTGGTGGCATTTCCATCTCCTCTTGGTCTCTGGTGTGCAACACCTGGGTGCTGCATCCTCACCCTGATCCAGCCCCTCGTTCCCAGGCCCCTCAGGCCCCAGCCCCAACCCGGCTGTTTTGCCCAGGACTGATGAGGCCCCATGCTGTAGTGTGGTGCTCCCTCGTTGACACTGCACGCCCAGCTTCAGGGGGCCCACTTGGCAGTAGAACTGGATTGACATCCGGTCCCTTTACAGTCCCAGCTGGGAGCCTTGGTTTGCAGGGCTTGAGGGTCCTGACTGACATGCCCCCTCCCATGGTGGGAGTCCTGTTTGCTGTGATTTCGTAGTGAGAATCGAGTTCTCAGACCGCTGCCCAGCCATGGGCAGCTACTAGCCATCCTCATGGAGCTCGCTGCCTGCCTGAGCACCGTGTGCCCCCAAGCTGCTTGGCCACCTGCCCAGCCAGGCCTGCAGAGCACCTGTTCCCCTGCCCAGCCCTGCTTACCCTGACGGTACCTCAGGTTTCCCCAGTGGCCCAGACCCTGGTGGTCCCTCTCTCTTCTGTTTCTGTTTCCTTGGGTTTTATTTTACTTAGGTTTAAGCATCCTTTTATTTGTCTTGGTGGCTCCGTGTTCAAGGTCTGAACCCTGGTTTAGAACTTGGGGATTCAAGCAAATGAATCTTTTGATGTAAAAATATTAAAAACAGTAACAAAATATTTTTTTCTACATGATCTTAAAATAAGACATGCCTTTTTTTGCTCAAAAACTTGTAAGAGCATAAAGAGGGAAATTTTATGAAATTGTCTCCCAGTCTCTTTTTCTCTATTATTTTGTATGAAATATTATTTTTGCTCTATATTTTCTTAAAAAATGAAGTTGCATTAGGTATATAGCCTTGTAACTGTTGGTTCACTTAGCGGTATGTCATGAACATTTTTCCATGTTATCAGTGAATAATTTTATGTGATTTTTAAAAAACTGGCTCCATAATGTTTTTGTCTGCCAGGGTCATACTTTGTTTTACCTCCTTTGTATCCTCGGACATGCAGATTGTTTCTAATTTTTGTTACTATAGGTAATGCTGGAGCAGGCATTTTTGTGTGTAAATGTTTACCTGCAATTCTGATTATTTCCTTAGAAGAGATTCTGAAAAGTGGACTAACTTGACCGAACTGTTTGGACAGCTGTTTTGAGGCCCTGGCTAGGCCTTCGTGGACTTCCAGGAGTATCTTCCTGGCTTTGGAGGAGAGATGGAAGATGTCAGCTGGAGGTTCTCAGGACAGCGAGGCACAAATCAGTGCAAAGCCGCCGAGTGCCTTCTGCATGCCCATAGCATGAAGTCACCTGGAGACACGGCCTCACTCTGCAGATGGGTGAACTGGGCCTCAGAGACACTGGGTGACCTCCAGGTTTGCCTCGGTGGCGGGAGGCAGAGCCCTGAGCCGAGCTGGATTTGCTGACACCCAGACCAGGACCGTCTGCAGTGGCCTTCTGAGTGCTGCGTGGGAGCAGTCGGTCTGCCACAGGCAAGGACTCCAGCTGTGATCCTCAACAAGGCTGTTTGTTCCCCCGGGAGACATCGGACAATGTATGGCGACATTCTCGGTTGTCACAACTGTGAGGTTGCTACTGGCATCTAGTGGGTAGAGGCCAGGAATGCTGTTCAACATCCTGCGATGCACAGGGCAGCCCCCATGACAAAGAATTATCTGGCCTCAGATGTTACCAGTGCTGCAGTTGAGGAAGGTCCAACAAGGGTCCCCCTCATCTTATCCTGTCCCCCCCACCCCCACCACACACACACACACACACACACACACACACACACACCAGGACTCCACACAACACGGGGCTTCCTTTTCTGGCTGGGGCCGGCCGCAGCACCTTTTTCACACATCATTCTCACACCAGGCTGGCAATCTTAAACCTTCTTTCCTGTGCCTTGAATTTGAAACAATGTGGCAGTTGCCATCAAGAGGAATTCCTTGTGCAATCCATCAGTCAATCAGCCAGCACTTACTGGAACATCTGTTACGTGCCTGGCACTTATTAAGCTCCCTGCCGCAGGTGCACACCTTGCTAACTTGGTTAACAGCTGGAGGCCTCTGAAATCCCAGCAGGTTTCTCAAATGTGCATCTTCCTTTGTTACCCTCCATGCCTGGCAGGGAGGCTACTGTAGGAAAGTCATAAATTGGCCAGCGTGACCTCAAAAAGCAGCTACCTAGGAATGTTGGCCAGGAGCAAGAATTGTCTGTTTTCCTGGCCCAGGCTGATACATTCCCACTTCACAGTGAATTTTGTACCAGACTCTTCCCGGCAGCTGTTAGCCAGGGATTGCGGAGTCCTGGGTCAGAATAATGAAGAGCCCTGGGGTCTGGGCCTTGGAAAGTGGCACATTTATTTAACCAGAGGGTTGTGTCTGAGTAGCCGGGAAGATGTCCTCCAGGAGTGGACCGGAACTGGATCTCCAGAAGGGGTAGGGGAAGGAAGGGGCGGCCCAGGCAGAGGAACTTGGGCAAATGGATACAGAGGGGCATTTCCGGAACCTCCGGGGGATGGGCTCACTTGGAGGTGAAGTGGGAGGGGGTCGAGCAGTCTGCAGAGGGCCCTTTTTGAAAGCCTGGGGATGCCTTGAAGTGGGGGAGGCTTGGTGAGTCCGAGGGATGGCTCTGCCGCCTCGCTGCCTCTCGTGTGGTTTACGTTCAGGTCACAGCGTGGAAACGTGCGGTGGACCGGATTCCTTCTGGGCTGGGGCATTTGGGATCGGCTTGTGCAGCGGAATGATCGTCAGCTCTGTCGTTCAGCTCTCTCCGCTGGGATCTGGGCTGACTCCCTTCCTGAGGTTTTTTTCCTGCCAGGCAGACTCGGCGAAACTGTGGAAAAGAGGGAACTCCCAGCAAATATGCGCCTACCTTTGTCCTGCTTACCACCTCTGCCCCTCTGCAGGCAGGGCGCACGGTGTCTGCCCCCAGCCTGCCTCCAGCCTGCCCCCTGGAGATGACTCCCTCTAAGCACCGCCTCTTGGGCCTGTTGCAGGGGGTGGCGGGTGGAAAATGGAAGAGATCAGCCTGGGTCTTAGAAAGCTCTCTGCCGTGAAGGTCCTGTGTGCCTTCAGTGGCCGGGGCAGCAGTGGCCATCCACCCTCCTCCTATCCATCCAGCGTCCAGCTATTCATCCGTTCACCCACCACCCATCCATCTGTCTGTCCATTCGTCCATCCTCCATTCATTGACTAGGGAGGTTGGAAAGGCCTTTGCCCTTGGTCTTTGGCAGACCCTCCCTCTCCTGTCCGAGTCCCCTCCTCCAGGGAGTCCTTCCTGCCTCAGACCCGGGTCCCACTCTTCCCTGGTATTTCCCGTGCTTGTCACACTCAGTAATTCATTCTTGCCATTGTCTGTCCATTTGAGCTGAGTAAATGTTTGCTATAAGTGAATTCTGGAAAATTTTTCAACGGGAAAACATTTCACTTGTTCCGTTTCCTTTGACACCTCTTTGAAGACACGAGTCAGCCAAGCAGTCTCCAGATTGGCTTCCTTGATTTGAGAGAGCAGGAGCGATTGCTTTTAAAATGATTTGTTTGTAATATAACAGAAGTGTATTTTTATGTCATTTAAGCGTGAATTATATAGCTCACTGGGGTCCCTCACAGTAACTCTCTGTACCATAGTTTTATGCCCGCTTTGTCGGGTTTCGAGGTGAGAGGCACGGTGCTGTGATAGGAAGTCACTGGAGCCCTGGCTGATGCGGCTCAGTGGGTTGGGCGCTGTCCCGCAAACCGAAAGGTCGCTTGATTTGCTTCCTGGTCAGGGCACGTGCCGGGGTTGTGGGTTCGGTCCCCAGTCGGGGCGTGTGTGGAACAATCATTGATGTTTCTCTCCCTCTTTTTTTCCCCTCCCTTCCCCTTTTTCTAAAAACAAATAGAAATAAACAAAAGAAAAAGAAAAAGCATTGGAAATGTGGTGAGGTAACCGGGAGTCTAGCCTGGCTTTGCCTGGAGTTAACAGGAGACCCTGGGCAGGCCCCGTCCTTCCCTGAGCCTCTCCTCGTCTATTCCTCGCCTGTCGAATGGGGCAGTTCGGATGCATCACTGGTAGCGCTCTTTAAGCCATGACACTCGGTGCCTGGGATCGCAGATTCTCTACTTCAGTGATTTTCAGCCGCATTTGGGGTTCTTGGACTCATTGATGGTCATTTCACTGGTTGACCTCAGTAAGGAAACAGCCCTTGACCCTGTTTGCAGATGCGTGTTATGGCACCACCACCCCTAGGGATGGGACACCCACCCGGGTAACAACTGCCTGATGCGGGAAGGAATCATTTTCACTGTGGAGGCTTCCTGGTTTTATTGCGGTTGCCCAAGGTCCCCAGGCTAGGAGACTCGGGATCACAGCTCCCCTCCCCTTCCAGGGGCCGGTTTCCCATCCACAGGGGGTTCTTCCATACCCTCTGGGCACAGCCTTTGTCTCAGCAGAGACCCCCTCTGCCTGGACAGTTGGGGATGTGGTCCTGCTATCAGTCACAGCCTGCCTCCTCTGTCTCTCACTCCGTGACGAGGTCTGCCCACACTCTGTCCCTTCTGTGGCACCCAGCTCTGTGAGGGCAGACAGTGAGCATCTTCCTTGGGTTTGTTCTTTCCCAGGCTAGTCCCAGCCTCTGTTTTGGTATGGCAAGCCCTCCATGTTCCATGTAACCCAGCTTGGCATCTGCTTAGTGCCCTGGTGCACAGTCAGCACTCAGTAAATCTGTCATTATTGTTAATAAGGCAGCCCCAGTGGGCACCACGTGCTGGGTAGCTACTTCACACAGGTGACTCATTGGGACTCCTGTGTACCCCAGTCCTAATCCTTACTCAGCGCACGCTGCTGGGTTAAGCCAGCGTCACCATCCTACTGGACCCTGAGAGCACAGTGACTGCAGAAGGACAGACATCTCGGCAGGACAGAGCCTGTGCTCACCAGAACCTGGATGTGTTTGGGCTCTTGTCTCTGTCTGAGACAGGCGTTAGTCATTGGCAGGGAGAGTTCTTAAGAAGTGCCTGATTTTGTCACGTGTCTCAGGCCAGTGAGGTGCCTACAGTGCTTCTCTTTGGGCTGCCAGAGGTTGCCCTGGGCCTGAGGGTGATGATGCTGTGCCACCTCTTCCTTGCCATACGGGGGCCTTTCCAAAGCATGGTTCTGGGAAGCCAGGATGGTGGCCCTGCTCTCCAGTCATGTGGCCTGCTAAAAGCTGGCCAGAGAAGAGCTGCGTGGCTTCCTGAAGCTGGGGGTCACGTGGCTCGCACAGGGCCAGCCCCCTGTGGCTGCCGCTTGGTGGGCCTTCTGCTGCCCAGGGCTGTGGAGTGAGCGGCCCTGGCCCCAGATTGTCCTGTCCTCGCCTGCACCCCCACTCAGGGGTCACATAACCCAGATATTACAATAACAGATTTGTTCTCCTGTATTTAAAAAGTGTGTTTTGTTTTTTTGGTCCACTTTATTCTAGTCTTCATCTTTATGTTAATATTTATTCGCCCTCTCCCCATATTTTACGTATTTGAGGTTGTATGGTTTATAGTTTGCTTCCTGTAATTTTCACCTAGTGCTTTTTGGTAAGCATTTCTTTAGGCTCTGTCAAAATACGGTTTTTGATTCCTGTCTTTTGGGCATAAAGTTATTTTTCTCATCGTGTTTTCTAAAAGCATGTTTGTATGTAAGTGTTCTAAGATGATTAGTACATTTAATTTTCTTTTTAAACAAGAAACAAAAACAGAGCATGTGCTCAATAATTATGAAAAAAGATTTTAAAAGAAGAAAGTAGCAGCCACCATGGCCTGAGACCCACATTCCCGTGCTCTGTGGGGACACCCTTAGCACTTTGGTGCAGGTCCTTCCAGACCCTTCCTGTGTGTGTTTGCTGACGTTTTCCACTCTCGTGGGATCACATCACATGGTTGCTTTGTGATCTCCTTTTTCCACTTGACCACCGCTTTTGTGTGTGTATCTCCTCAGGTCTTCGACAGTTACTGACCACGTTCTTTGGATAGATTTACAGAGGAAAAATTCACAAAGGTGAGGTGATGTTTACAACTCTTTACTCCTATTTCTAGGCAAGTGGTTAAAAACTGTGGATGCCCCTGGAGGGCAGTCATGAATCCAGCTTTTTTTTTTTTCCTGATACAAAACTAATACAAATTAAAAAACTTAGACATTTAGAAAAGCACAATGTGGAGTGAGCAGGTCCCCCCAGATCTTGCTCCCTAGACATAGCCACTGACGACTGGTGTGCGTGTGTCCTCCAGCATTTCTCAGGGGACGCAGACAGATGCTTCGCCGTTTGTGTTTGCCCAGGTGGCTCCCACGGCCAGCTGTGTTCAGCAGCCTGCTTTCCCTGTGCTCACTTCGCAGTGTGGCTGGGCACTCTTTCCACATCTGCCCGTGTGGATCCACCGTGTTCACTTTGTCACTGATCTCACGTTTTCATGTGCACTTATTTTTTTATTGACAAGTAATATATTTACCTGGCGAGTCACTTCACAAGGCAGAAGGGGTTGCATATGCATGCGTACAAAGTCTTCCTGACACCGCTCTCCCAGAGCTGGTCAGTATTCCTGGCTTTTACGTGTGTCTTTCCAGGAGCGAGTTTGATGCAGGTAGCATGAAGATGAACACGTTGTCTTTTTCCCCCTCTCGTCTGTGCTTCCCCAACAGAGCATGCATAGGGTGCAGCCAGCGCTGTGACTCGCCTTCCTTACTGTCCTTCCACGTGAGCCCGTGAAGGGTAGCTCCGTTCTCCCGGTTCAGGAGGGGATGCGGCTGTGCGGTTGTGCCCGGGTTCGCTTGTCTGGGGCCTGCTGGTGGACGTTCGGCGTCACGAACAGGGGCGCGCTGAACACCCTTGCTCTATGTCACTTCACGTGCATGAGCGTATGCATTCTGGGAATGAAATTTCTGGGCACAAGGGTGGCAGTTTGCGATTGGACAGATCCTGTCGCACCGCTTTTCGCGGAAGTTTGCACCCGCAGCGGCGACGCCCGAGAGCGCCCGCTCCCCACGTCGCGCTTTTCAGCCTGCGCCCGCCCGACAGTTGGAAAAACATCTCGGTGGAGTTTTTTTACGTCGATTTGATAAGTTTTGATTTACGTGTGCAAACCAACACCGCAAACATCCATCGCTCAGAAGTTCTCTCCTGCCCCTCGATAACCTGTCCCTCGCCCGTCCCTTCCCTGGGCCCCACCGATCCGCCCTCTCCCGCTGTAGGTCCGTGTGCACCTTGGAGGTCAGATGCGCGTGCACAGGATGTGCTCAGTTTTACTCAGTGCGGCCTCTGAGGTTCAGCCACACAGCCACAGCCCATTCCCTTTTTGTTGCTGGATAGTGTTCCCTCGGATGGATGTACCGTGCTTGGTTTTCCCAGATGCCTGTTGAGGGACATTTGGGTTGCCTCTAATTTTTGGAAGTTAAAATATGGCTGCTGGGAACATTTCTGTGCAAGTCGTTGTATGGGCATAGGTGTTCTCTGCTCTTGGGCGCACACCGAGGAGTGAAATGTCTGGTTCGCACGTGTGTCTGGGTCATGAGGTCAGTATGACCGACTGTTTAAGAAACTGCAGAATTGGTTAACAAAGAGGATCGTACCGTTTTACCTTCCCACTGGCAAGACGTGAGAGTTTCAGTTCCTCCACGTCCTTGCCAACACTTGGAACTGTCAGTCTTTTGAGTGTTAGCTGTTTTAGTAGACCTGTCACGGGTGCCTCCCTGTGGTTCTAATTTGTGTCGTCCAGTGAATGATGACATTCTTCTGGTGTGTTTATTGCCGTCAGCACGTCTTCTTTGGTGAGGCAACTCTTGTGCTCTCTCTCGCTCTTTCTTTTTAACCTCGGATTGATTTTTAATGAATTAAGTTTTGAGAATTCTTGATATATTCTGGATGCAAGTCTTTTATCAGTTATATGCTTTCAAAGTTATTTTCTTCCGGTCTGTGGCTTATTTTTTCATTCTCTCAACAGGGTTTATTGTAGAATAAAAGCTTTTAATTTTGCCGAACTCCATTTTATCAAATTTTTCTTTTATAAATCATGCTTTTGGTATTGTACCTAGGTTCTTGTTTGTCTAAACTGAGGTCACTAAGATTTTTCTCCTGTGTTTTCTTTTTAGAAGTATTCAAGGTTTGAGTTTCACGTTTAGGTCTTTGATCCACGTTGGGTTAATCTGGTGATACTTACACATAGCGTGGCGTGTGGATCACGGGCATTTATCCACTTGCATATCGCTATTGCTCCAGTACCGTTGGCTGCAAAGATCGTTCCTTCTGCGCCAGCTGCTTTTACACCTTTATAAAAAACTCTCTTTCCCGTACATGTGTGGGCCTGTTTCTGGGACGCCTGTTTGTTCATTTGATCTGTTTTTCTATGTCAACACCAATGCGATACTTTCTTGTTTCCTGAGCTTTATAATAAGTCTCGAGGTCAGATAGTGTCAGCCTTCCAACTCTGTTACTTCTTAAAAGTTTCTTGGCTATTTTAGATCCTTTGCATTTTCATATGATTTTAGAATCAACTTGAAAATTTTTTCAGAAACTCCGCTTTGAAGATTTTGATTGAGATTGTGGTGCATATAGATCAATTTGAAGAGAATTGACTTCTTAATAATATTGATTACTTTGACCTACAAACAAAGTACTTACATTTTCTCAGCAACGCTTTATAGTTTTTAGTGTGTAGGTATTGTCCATCTTTTTCAGATTTATCCTGAGATATTTTATATTTCTTCAGGCTATTATAAGTGGCATTTTAAAATTTCAATCTGCTAGTATTTAGAAATAGAATAGATTTTTGTGCATTGTTCTTATATCCTGTTTTGAAAAAAGATTTGATCACATTTTGTACATAAATGTTCACATCATCTGAGAATAAACACAGTTTCATTTCTTTCTTTACAATCTGGGTGTCTTTTAATGATTTATTCTGCCTCATTTTACTCATTACAGAACACCCAGTGCAGTGTTGACTAGAGGGTGAGAGTAGACATCCCTGTCTTGTTCTTTTTTAAAAACGAATTAATTAGATTCTAGAGAGAGGAGGAGGGGGGAGAAAGAGAGGGAGAGAAACACTGGTGTGAGAGAGACACATCAATTGGCTGCCTCTCGTGTGTGCCCCAACTGGGGTCGAACCCACAACCCAGTCCCGTGCCCTGACGAGAGTTCGAACCACTGAGCTTTTTCACTTTGCAGGGTGACACCCAGCCCACTGAGCCCCCATGTCTTGTTTTTGGTGACGGATATGGCACTGTGGCGAATCACGTCGGTTGGCTTTGAAAAGTTAGACCAAGTCTTGCAGTTTTTACTTTGTGTTTCTGAAGCTGTGATGTTAGGGTTGCCATACCCTCTCGGTGAGCTCACCCCTCTGTCATCGTGAATGACGCCCAGGTAGCGACCTTTGTTCTGGCTACTTTGATGGTTCCCTTTATGTTTGGAGTTGTCATCAGATGCGAGTCCTTCTCGGCCGCTATTTTCTTACGTGTCTCTTCGTTTCGCCCTCCCTCTCCCGTTTCTCCTCGGGGGCCTCCAGTTACCTGCGCCTTGCTCAGCTTCAAGTGGTCCCACAGCTTACACGCTCTTCTCTTTCCTTTGGTGTTTTTCCCCTCCGTTTTTCACGTTGCATGGTTTCTGTTGCTGTTTCCTTCAAGATCACGAATCTTTCCTCGGCAGTGTCTAATCTGCCACTAACCCTCTCCAGTGTATGTACATTTCCGGAAGTTCGACTGGGTCTCTGTGTCTTCTGTGTCTCTCCTTAATTTTTGCATATATGGAATGTAATCACGATAACTCTTTTAAAGCTCTTATCTGCAAATTCCAGTATTTATTGTCAGCTCTAGCGCAGGTTTGGTTAATGGGTTATTTTCCTCATCATAGGTTATGTTTTTCTGCCTGTTTTTTGCATGTCCCATCTTTGATGGATGCTAGATATTGTAAATTTCATCGTTGGGTGTTCACTATTTTCGTTTCCTTATAAATACTTTTGACATTTCTCTGGGATATGGTTGATTTACTGAGAACGTTTAATCTTGCTATTAAAATTAGTTCAAAGGGACCAGAGCTCAGTGCTAGTTTCTATTGAGGCAGAAATCCTTGAGTTTTCTCAAGGATTTTTTCCCCAATGCCCTGTGACTTTTGAGGTTCTCCGGTCTGACTGGCGAGAACAGGCACTGGCCCTGTATGCGCCTGGCACTATTTTCTCAGCCTTTCAGCTGGTTCTTTCCCTGGCCCTGGGGAAGCTGCACATGCTGATAATATGCTGGAGTATTCCAGGGAGACCCCTGCAGGCCTCCCACGTTCTGTCCAGGTTCAGCTCGCTCCCTGACACTCCGTCACACACGTGCCGGCTGCCCTCATCTCCCTGGACCTCAGGTTCCTCTCCTCAGGTCCAGGAATTGACCAGGTTCTGTTAGGTGCCCCTTCCTTGCCTTGCAGCCTGGGGTGTTCTGGACCTCACTGCCTCACTCGTTTCTGTCTTCCAGGGACCACTGTCTCTGTGTTGTCTGATGTTCAGTGTCTGGAAAGGCGTAGTTGCAAATGTTTTGTCTGGTTGTTTGGTGGTTTCGGGTGGGAACCTGTCCCTGTGATTGCATCTTGGCTGGAAGCAGGAAGCTTAATTTGTATTTTTCTCCCTAGAGGGACCTTTCCCACTTTGAACAGTGCAGAGCACGCCACAGTACAGATCGTCCTCGCCCTCAATGTGCTCGTGCCCTGACAGAGAGTCTAGCTCGTCTGGAGGGTGGCCGGGGAAGGTGCTGTGAGAGGCAGGGTCACCTCACCAGTTATGCTGGCGGGTCCCACCTGTTGGGAGCTAGGCCTCTGAGGACATTTGTGTGGGCCGGAGGTTTGGGTTTCAGTTCTAGCGCCACACACGATTTCAGCAGCTTGTCCAAACGCTGTGTGCATAGCCGAGCGTGGGAGCCGCGTCCGGGCAGAAAACCCCAGAGTGCTTGGGCTTGCCAGGAAAGGCACTCATTCAAGATGTTGTCATGGGGAGAAAGGGGAAAACGGAAGTGGGAAGGGCCTGGTGTGAGTCACTCTGGCTGGGAGGCCTGGCTGCCGGGCCTGGGGCTTCGACTCAGCCTTTCCTGCGATGGAGTGCTGGTTCCTGGGCACAGATGTTTGGCCGGGGCCTCTGGCCTGCCTGTGTGCCCAGGAGATGGGAAGCGGGGGCTCAGCCCAAGGCCCAGACCCAGGGCTCCCTTTAACGTCTGAAGTCAGCTGAGGCAGTGGAAAATGTCTGCTGGGCCTGCAGCCTTGGAAAGTGTGGCTGGGGGAGGCCATCAATCACCCAGCAGCCTGGGAGAGCCTCCTCTGTTCCCCATCGCCTGGGGAGAGGGCTGTGGGCAGGCCCTGGGGACCTGCTGTCCGAAGGCCGGGCTGGGCCAGTCTGTGGAGCCGGGAACCCAGGAGGGGAGACAGAGTGATGGTCAGTGGGCCTGAGAACCCTGTCCCTCCGTTGTCCCCCTGCACAGAAGAGCAAGCCCAGCACTGTGTATCATTGAGAGTGGCTGTGCGGCGGCACCCAGCCCCCCGCCGAGTCTGACGTATCGCTGACCCTTCCTTCTCCTCTGCAGGAAAGAGAAGAAAGGGGCACAGCTTCCAAGGACTGGGCCCTTCCTGTGCATGATCTGTGATTCTGCCTGTCCCCTGACCTGTGAGCACCTCCTCCTCTTTGTTCACAGAGGTGCCGCCATGCCAGGCCACGTGGCCAGCGAGTGCACGCCGCAGAATCGGACAGTCCGGCCTGTGCACCTGGGGTGGGAGAGCTTGATGGAGTCCTGGGGCACGTGAGAGGATTCAGTCCTCAAGGCTGCCCCTCGTGGTCCTGGTGGTCTGCCCGTAGCGCCCCTCCTTGGTTGGTGTCAGGTCTGCCTCAGAAGAGCAGGGTGAGACACGCAAGCCATGCGGCTTTGGGCAAGGCCCCTGCCTCTTTGGCCTTCTTTGCTGCATCTGTCAGGTGAAGGGGATGTGCTGGGTTGGTCCAGGGCCCAAACCAACTCTAAGACCTTCTGAAGGCCCCCTTTGCCCTGGAGTTTGGGTCTTCATGGGATGCCAGGCTGGGGACTTTGGGATGGGCTCTGAGCAGGGCCTGGGGACTCTCAGAGGTCATCCCTGAGCCTTTGAGAGGATGCTTAGCAGCCTGAATCTTCCAAGAATCAGAAGGGGCAAGGCTTCCCAAGAAAGTGAGGTGGAGTGGACCTCTTCCCTGGGGCATGGGCTGACCTTCGGAGGTGGTGCTAGAAGATTTGGGGGACTTCTATTTGTACTAGGTGAGGAGGCCTGTCTTCAGCGTATTCTAGGGAGGTGACTCATTTTAGTCATCACCTGAGTGCCTTGGTGGCTTGTCTCCAGGGACTCCTAACAGCCCCTGCCTGCCTCCCTGCCGGCTGGTCCAGAGACACGCCCCCTCCCTGGTGCTCAGTCTTTCCTTCTTGGTGGTTTCTCAGATCCACCCCTGTCTCTTTCACTCTGTTCTCACATGCCCTGCAGTTCTGTGTTTGCCTCCTTGCAAAAATCAAAACAAAACTGCCGTAATATTTCCAGGTCCTTCTGGAATCCCGCCCTTTGGTTCCTCTCATTAGGCATGCTCGTCTCCTCCAAGCCCAGTCCCGGGGAGTTCTGACCCGGAATGCCCTGTTGTGTAATCCCGGCGGGCGCTGTGAAGTCTGTTGTTGAGACAGCCGTGTCCGGCGCCGGGAGCCTGGGCGGGAGGGGGAGGGGCGGTCTGGACTGGGCCGCACTTGGGTTCTGCTGCAGCCAGCACCATAGTTACATATTTCTTCCATCGGTTGCTGGCTTGTGTCTTTGCACAGTTTCGTTGTTTTTCAAAATAAAGGAGAATGAGGCAGCAGCAGACAGGCAGGTGGCCCCGGGAGAAAGCTCACCTTGTGTAAGCTGACATCACCAGCTTCTTTCAGGCAGGAGACCGGGTGCAGTGGGAAAGCTTCGGGAGTGGACTCAATGGGAGCTTTGGGCTTGTGGGGATACCGTGGGGACCAGAATGTCCTCACTGGGGAGCATGTTATCCCCTGGCCACCCTGCCCTGCCCTGCCCAGGGGCAGTGTCCCCTCCCCTCTCTTCTGCCCCCTCAAACTGGCTCTAGCCAGGGCAAGAGGAACCTGATGGCAGTGGGGTGTGGGGGCAGGGACAGGGTTCCGGGGGTGGGAGGGGAGCTGAGGGGGCGGCCAGAGAGATGTAGGAGCACCTGCCTCCTTCTGACCCCTTACTCACTGTTTCCTTTACTCCTCTCACCCCCAAATCCACAGGCCCGCAGGGATTTCAGCCCCACACCTGCCTTTCTTGGGGTCGTGTCCTCACCTTGAAGGGGGCTGTCCTGCTCCGGTGTACTAGAGCCCATGTGGCTGTCAGCTCTTCTGACGAGCGGTGCCTGTCCCAAACTGGCAGGGTGGCATTTTGGGTGGGGCCACTGCCTGTGGGGTCTTTGGAGGGTTAAAGACGGTCTGTAATACAGTCAGGTCAGCCCAGCGCCCACTCCGTGGGGCTGTCCCTCCTCCTTCCGCCACATCAGAGGTGACGGCTGCGTGTTGGGCGGCGGCTGGAAGTGAAGGGAGCACCTGGCGCCTGCCTGTGCTCGGGTCTGCCCTGGAGACGTCTGTGTGTTGCCACGGCCTGGAGCCCGCATTGGACCCTGGCGCCGGGATTTATCTTCTGTCCCTCCGTAGGGCCCTGGTTGCCTGCCCCCAGGTCTGCGTAGTGGTCCCCATCACTGACAGGCCAGTGCTCCCTCTTGTGCTGCAGCTCGAGTTGACCCTACTGTTTCTTCTAAAACTTGGGGCTTTTAGGGCCCAGAGTGCCTACCTTTTTGTCTTTGGAGTCCAGGTGGGAGCCTAGAGAAAGTGCCAGCCCTATGGCCATTTCTGAGTCTTCACTGTTACCTCCGTTGGTCTGGCACCCATTGCCCCTTTCGCTGGTACACCTGACCTTTGTGCATTGCCGTCGCCAAGGGGTGCTGTGTGGGTGAAGGAGACACAGAAAGGGCCGCACGGGGATGGGCAGGAGGAACAGGCCTCTGCCTTCCCAGGTATGCGGGCCTTCCCTCAACCAGGCTCTGCAGCGTCCCGGTGCAGAAGAGCCTTCTGTCGCTTGGGCTGGAGGCCGGGGTGGGTGCTCAGTTGAAGGAGTGGTCTCTAGGGGTGCCCCTGCTGGGCAGGAGAGTCCACCCTGGCCTGGGCCGAGGTAACCTCACTTAGCCAGAGAGCACAGCCTCCAGAAAAGCTTTGCGTCCCTTCTCCTGAAGGGCCAAATTAGAAAATTAGGCAAAATAGCAGAGTAAGTCAGGCCCTGGTGCCGTTTATCTTCAGCAGAGCTGATGGCAGAGATTCGGGTAATTAGAGGTGTGCACAGTGACACTCACGGTGCTGTGTCATCCCAGTGCCACGGGCTGCTGAAGGCAGTCGTCACCTGCACCCAGGACCCTACGGAGAGTGGGTAGCCCATGCTGGTGGAAATCCTGGCCTCTGGGGGGGGGTCTCTGGGTTAGGGAGCCCCATGGGAGGGTCTGGACCCTAAGAGCGGAGGGACTTAGGCTGGCCTCTACAGGGGTGCAGGGCATGTTGGAGGCTTTGCCTGCCTTTCTCCCAGAGCTGTCTCCGCTGCTGAATGTGAGGAGCCTCCTGTTGTGGGGCTTGTTAGAGATGGAAAGATGGAGGGGCTATGTCTCCGTAAAGAGCCTGCCAAGGCCACACAGCCTCAGGATCATCAGCTGAGATCTGAACCCAGACCTGCTGCTGCCAGGGGCTTTGCTCCTTCCCCTCCAGCATGGTCTGTGGCTGAGAGACAGACAGGAACCAGGAGACTCACACGCTGGTGGGGACCACATTCTTATCGGAGACCCCTCGCCACTGTCTTCCTCCCTCCCACCTTTCCCTTTCTGTTTCTTCTCTGTCTCCATCCATCCAATGGGCATTTATTGAGTACCATGGGGAGCCAGCATTGTGCCAGGCTTGGGGACACGACCTGGTTCCTGCCCCTACCTGGGTCCCCCCAGTGGTGGGGCTAGGGTGAAGGAAGATGGACCAAACACACAGACCCTCAGGATATCAAGGGGCTGAGTTGCGCTGGGGGTGGCATGGGGCGGGGGGCTGGGGGTGCGCTCACTCTGAGGACACAGGTTTCACCATGAGGGACCGTCGAGGGCTCATGTCTCATCTAGACTGAGCATCAAGGCCAGGCCTGCGGGCTCGCATGTTCGCCCCGTCCCTCCATAAAAGGGGAGGTCTACAGAGAGCAGAGCCTAGCTCCTTTTTGGTTTGTGGTTCCTCCATCTGCCAAGCAAAGGTGTGGGGCTCAAGAGACATGTGAGGGCCCCTGGCTCCGACTTGGAATTCTAAGCTGAGCGTTGTGGGGCTCCTTGGCTGGGAACAGAGGAGGGCGTTGAAGCTAAAGTTAACGTTTGACTGGATGGAGAGAGGAGCAGGGCATTCCAGATGAAGGACCACATGGGCGGAGCCCTGGAAGGTCCTGGAGGCTGGCTAGCAGGCCTTGGGGTCCGGCCTTGCCCCCTTCTCTAGCCTCATTACTCACTAAGCCCTGGTGCCGATCTCTTGCTCCGTCTGGACTGGTCTTGGCTTCCATGAATATACCCCCACTGCCCATAGATCCAGGTGGCCGCACCCTCCCTTGTTCTTGCCCCTCACCCAGTCACACTTATGATGGACTAACTGGGCCCCCCATGTCTGTGTCTTCATCTGGGAGAGCATCTGACATCCATTGGCCATCTCCAACATTTGCTGAAGGAAGAAGGAGGGAAGGAAGGAAGGACACATGTGTTGTGTTCAGAGGACACGAAGGCCTAGGGGGACCCACTGTGACGAGGCTGCTGGCTGAGAAATTGAGGAGGAGTTAAAGGAACTGTTTTTTGGTAGAGATCTTGCTATTTTTTTTAAAGATTTTCTTTATTTTTTAGAGAGAGGGAAGGCAGGAAGAAAGAGAGGGAGAGAAACACCCATCAGTTGCCTCTTGCACACGCTCCTACTGGGGACCAGGGCTGTGACGCAGGCACGTGCTCTGATAGGGAATCAAACCGCCGACCTTTCGCTTTGCAGGATGACGCCCAGCCCACTGAGCACACCGGTCTCGGGGTATCTTGTTTATGAAGATCTTGGGTGGCTTGCCTGAGAAGCAGGCTCAGTGTGGCAAGGCTGGGCATCCAGTGGGTGCTCTGGCCCCTGGGCGAGCTCTCCAGGAAGGAGCAGGGAGGGGCTGGCTCAGAGCCCCCGTGGTGCAGAGTCCGCCTTCTAATTACAGCCTTCTTGACAGAATGACAGGGAGCCACACTCTGTCCCTGGCATGTGGCTTCTTGTCCCCCAGAGGAAGTTCAGACGGACTTGCGGGGCTGTCTTTACAGAGCATGGATTTGGTGTGTCTGTGGGGTGGGGCTGTGAAAGGCAAGTCGGAGTGAAAACCTAAAGTCATTTTAAAAGGTTTTGGGGGCAGGTCCTATTGTAGGAATGGGTTTTGTCAACAAGAGGGCCTTTTATGTTTTCCCAAGCCGCTGGCTGGCCAGGGCTTTGCAAAGCCATCTCTTCTGTCCGGGGAGATAATCACATAGGCCTGTGAGGTCATTTTGCCAGATCTCAAGAAAAGCCATGTGGGCAGCGTGGACCCTCGGTGCTCCCAGACCTTTGTGCTGGGCACAAGCTCCTGGTTCTCCCGTATGGTCCCCTGATGTGTCTGCCAACCTCTGGGGCTTCAGGGAGAACAGCCTCTGTGCCCTGGGGTCACTGGGCATAGCTGCGGTGCCAGGGCTGACACGTGGCTCTGCAGCGATGCCCCCCACGGTGCTGCCAAAGGACCCTCGGGGGGAGGGGATGCCATTGGCGTGGGAGACCGCCCGGAGGAGGCCCGGTGTGCACCTCCTGAGTTGTCAAGAGCAGGGTTTTTACCTGCAGAATGTACTTCCCGACAGGATGTTCAGAGCATCCCAGCTATTTGCTCTAACCCAGAGATTCTGCAGGTGTTTATGTGAGTGTTTAAATTTGTTCAGAAAAGAACTGATGTTTCCAGGCTGGCCTTACGACTGCACCACCCTCTCCCCTGCAGGGCAGTGAGGGGCCGGGTCACAGCTGGGTGTGCGCGGCAGGCCCTGGTGGGTGGCGCCACACGTGGCTGGAGGGAGAGGGTAGGAAGGCCCCGAGTATATTTTCTGTGACTCGGCTTCGCACAGGTGTGCAGGCAGGAGGGGCTGGTTGGTGTCCAAGTGAGCCCGGGAGAAGCCACTTGCTCTGGCTTTCCAGGGCCTTCACAGTTCTTGGTGCTGGTGTGCAGGCCCTGGGGAGTCCTGCACTGAAGACACTTGTCTGCCGTCGACCCACAGCTTCTAGAACAGGAGGGCTCTTTCTCTGAGAGGGCTCGGGTGCTCCTGCAACCAAGGCTTCCCAGCCAGCTCCACTCCGTCTGCTTGTGCGTCGTGAAGAGACCGAGGGCTGCCCAGGCAGCGAGCGCCCGGTGGGGCAGCTGCCATCCCACTCTGCAGTGTGGGTGAGCACCGCCACAGTTCCAGGCCCTGTGGCCCTGTCCTCCTAAAGGCCCGTCTAGTCCCCAGCCCTCGGGGGTCTTTCCTTAAACTTGCAGTCTGCCCCTGGGACCAAGGGCTCCTCTGGCCAGTCCTACCCTCTCTCCAGGCATCCCAGCGTGGGGCCTCCAGGCCTCTCGCAGGTGCCCTCGGGGTATAAGTGCCCCAGTCACACTGTGAACCCAGTCCTGGATGGCACTGGGAGAAGGTGGACGGTCATCTCAGGCTGACCTGTGATTTTCCCCCTGTGCCTCCGGGGACAGAGCCCCCCTTCTGAAAGGCCCATCGCTGACCTTGGTGGTGGCTTCTTCGTATGAGGCATTGACGAGTCACTCCTCATGGCTTTTAGCCCTTGAGTGGGGGCAGTCCCAATGGCTGGGTTGAGTTTTTGAGCTATGGTTGAGGATTTTCAGGTTTTGTATTCTAAGGTAGGGTTTGGGGATTCGGTGGCATGAATCCTCCTGGAGAGAAAAAAATAGAGTTCTCGCCCCTGGCTGGTGTGGCTCAGTGGATTGAATGCCGGCCTGCGAAGTGACCGGTTGCCGGCTCGATTCCTGGTCACAGTACACGCCTGTATTGAGGGCCAGGTGACCAGCTGTGGGGTGTGAGAGAGACAACTTGATTGATGTTTCTCTTACACATCGATCTATCTCTGAAAGTAAATAAAATCTAAAAAAATAGAGCTTTCTCCTGTGCAAATACAACACTGCACTGTGCTTACAATACCCCTAGTTCCTGCCTCTCAGGACTTCTGGTGCTTGGAGACTCAGTGTCAGTGCTGCCTCCCCCAGGAAGCCTTCCTCGGACAGCCCAGGCAGCTTCCTGCAGTGCCCGTTCACCTCTCTGTCCGCCTTTCGCAGGGAATGTGTGAGCCAGGTAATGGGGACTCAAGGGGTGGGGACTCCACCTCCAGAGCTCCTTGCAGCCGCCAGAGCCTGCACCCTGGGGTGGTCTGGGCTCGTTGTTGCCCTGTCACTGTCTGTGTTTTGCGTGGGACCACGTGTCTTCATATGACTGAGCGTCGAGGGAGGGGAGGGCTGAGAGTTGCTTTCAGTCACTGCCCTCCAGCAGGGTGTCCACCTGTGGCCGCACCATGTGCGGCCCAGGACGCCGTGAATGTGGCCCAACACAACATCATAAATATACTTGAAACATTATGAGATTTTTTTTTTGTGATTACGTGTCCCAATATGTTTAATGTGTGGCCCAAGACAACTCTTCTTCTTCCAGTGTGGCCCAAGGACGCAAAAATTTTGGACACCCCGGAGTCTAGAGGGTGGGGTGGCCCTTCAGCTTTACTTGTCCTGGTTGCCCCCCAGCCTGCCAGTCTTCTCCTCCCTGTCCAGGCAGGGGGGCAGGTCCTAAAGTATTTGTGACTTCCCAGGCCTGTCTGTGCTTCCCTTTGGACTCCTTTTGGGGAAGAATAATTGACAGATTTGGGACTTCTTGAGGCCTTCTAAATCTGGTATTTGGTTGTGGGTCCTGGGGGCAGGGGTGGGGTTGGGTGGGGTTGGTTGGGGCAGCAGGAAGCCGATGGAGGGAAAGCAGGGAATGATTGAAGCCTCCACCTCCTGGCTCAGCTTTGGGCTTCTCCATCTCAGGCATCCCCTCCTCCAGGAAGTCCTTCTGGCTTTCACTCCTCAAGCTCAATTACGTACCTAGGAGTTCCAGAGCACCCCATGCTTCTTTCCACTGGTGCATTTTCTGTTTCCTCACTGTCTTCCTTGTTGCTTTTCTGGCTCTCTCGGTGTGCTGAGAGCACCTAGAGGGCCAGGTCACTGTGGCTTATTCATTGCGTCCCCAGCCTTGGTGCTGGGTGCACAGTAGGTGCTTAGTAAATGTGGAATGAATGAGTATTAAAAAGAGCATTGGCCAGAGGCACCAAATATGGCAGCAGGGCCAAGGCAGTTGTGGGAACAAGAGGTGGCGGGGAGGCAAATGGTGCCTGAGTGTCAGGGGCACAGAGAGAGCTGAGGGAGAGGGCCCGGGTTGGCCTTGGGGCCTGGTGGGCTGCTCTGGCAGTGTCTGAGAGGTGTGGCCTTCCTGACTGCCCCTCAGGGCTGGGAGGGGGTGAAAACTCTCTAAGCTGTCTGCCCTCCACAGGGGCCCATTAGGACTTGTTTGGGGAAGAGGCTCCAGGGAGCCAGGAGCCTCTGCGGGACGAGAGGGACCCTGTTCCACTAAGTCCACGTGGAGGTGAGATGGAGGTCATTCGGCGTCTTTGAGACCGCTGTCTCCTTTGTCCTTGAAGCTTGCTGCCTCATTTCCTTTTGGTGCGTGCCAGCGTGGGCCAGAGGAGACACAGGCAGTGTGATAGGAGACGATGATGGAGAGAGAGAATTTGGAATTTAAAGAGCAGCAGGAAAAGTACTTCTGGAATCTAGACAGCATTTGTCACAGTGATAATGTCTGTTTTCCAAACAAAAGTCCCTCTGTGGACAAGGTCTCGGGGACGTCTGGGTCTCCCGCACAAGTTCCCCTTTCGTGTGTGGCTGGAGGTGTTTCCTTACATCAGGACTTGGCGGGTTCAGAGGCTCATTCTGACGAGGCTGGAGGCTGGGCTGGGCTGAGTTGTTCCTGCTGTTCTCAGCTTGTCTGGAGCCAGCTGACCCTCCTGATCTCGTGGCCTTCAGTCCAGCTGTGGCGCCTCAGTCTGGACACACCAGTCTCTCCAGGAAATGCTGTGGCCTCTGTGTGACTTCCGTGCTCTAGGCGGTGTGAAGGGTTGTCAGTATGCTCTCGCAGGCCCTGACAGGCAGGTGCCCACGCGCATGGGATGCAGAGGGCCACCTGCCCACTGGCCTCTGACCCCAGGTGCCTCACCTGGGGAGGAATGTGGTTCCTGGAGCATCTCCCAGCCACCCCAGAGAGGGTTCGGGGAGGAGTCCTGGTGTGGGAGGGTGTGGAAGCTGCCCTCAGCAGAGAAACAAAGGCAGTGGCCAGGAGGGGCCACACCTCACAAATGGGAAAGTGTCCGTGTGTCGTTCCCCGCCCCCCCCGCCCTGTGTCAAACATTCTATGTTGGTCGTAAGCATGAGAAAGCCAGGGAGGTGTGAGGGTGGTGGTGGAGTGTCCCTGTGCCCTGTGCTCAGACGGGCCTGGTGGGATGCTGGCTCTGCTCTCGGAACCTTTGTACTTCAGTGTCTGCACCTGTAAAGTGGGGATGTTACAGTGTCCACTGAAAAATCACCCGCAGGTTGATTTCTGTGAGTCACCTGGGTAACATGACATGACAGAGTTGGCATCGAAAATAACCAAATGACCATTCTCATTATATTACTATATGGAAAGTTCTAAAAACTTAACAGTGAAATTCCCTTGGCTGGTTCTAGAGGCTTTACTCACAGCAGCATGCTGTGCGGGGCCTGGTCCCAGGTCTGTGGTGTCACTCGTCACTGGGTGGGAGCCCTGACCGAAGGCGTCTTTGCGTTCACCCACCCAGAAGGTTGTGGAGATAGAGGGAGGCCCTGGTGGGAAGAACTTGGCCTTCTAAGTCAGACCAAGTCTTCATCAGTGGGGCGCGGACACCTGGCCTTCAGTCTCCTCACTTGTCCAGTGAGTGAGTACCCTTCTTTCAGGGGTTTTGCAGGAACGAGATGCAGGCTCAACCTGACGGGTGCCTGTCTTTTCCTTTTGTCCTCTGGGTGCACAGGGCTTGCCCACCTTCCAAGCCATGGCCTGGGGCTCTGGGGCGGTCAGGCCTGATTGCTTGGAGCTGACTTCCCCCGAGGAGCTGAGCCCGGGGCCCCTGAGGAGGTCACCATAGTACGGTGGGCCCAGAGCGTTTCCAAGTACGAGCAGAGCCTGAGTCCAGGTCCTCGGGTGTGCTGAGCGGGGTGCGGGGTGCAGAGGAGAGACTGTGAGCCTAGACCCCACCGCTGTCTGGTGCCCAGGGCTGAGCACGTTCAGCAGGGATGTTTTTATCCATGTTCAGCCTCTGAGGAGCCCACCCCCTTCTCCCCATCTGCTGCTGGTGAGAGGGTCAAGCAATTACGGGTCTCCTCATTTCCAAACCAACTGGGAAATTAAGTCACATCGCTATCAGAGCGCTATTAGTAATTTTCAAGAAAGAAGTAATTGAAAAGAAACTTTTTAATACCCTCACTAAATTGGCATGGGGGCACGGGAACTGAGGGGCCTTCTGCATACCTCACCCACGGACCCTCTGCCCCATCCCCTGCAGCCCCAGCCTGGCCCCCGCCCCTGGCTTGGCTTGCCGCACCCTACTCAGGCTCTGTTGCCCAGCCTCAGCCCTGGCCCCTGCCCAGAGAGCTATGTGACCCTCAAGTGCTTCTCAGCTCAGTGCCTCTTGGTCTTCAACTGGAAGAGGAGGTTGCCCAGTTCTGCTTCATGTGGGCATTGGGAGGCATGAGGCAGGTAACACCTGGGGAGTGTGGGGCCTCGGTCAGGCATGGCAAAGGCTCGACGCCTGGTGGCTGCCATTCCCGTGAGGCCGCCTCTGTCACGCTGCTGTGCGCCCCTCAAGCTCGTTCCTCGCCCACTGTGACACTCCCGGATCTCCTCTAATCTCTCTGACTCCGGTCCCCACCAGGTCCCTGGCATATTTTGTGCCGAGAGCTGCGGCATCAGTGGTGGCGGATAACTGTTCCTCCTAGCGCTTCTGCCTTCTCTGAGCACCAGCGCCCCAGCCCCTGTGCTCAGCGCGCCTGTGCTTTTCTTTCCCACACGCTGCTCACGGCTGCCCTGTGCGGTGGCCACATTTATCCTGCTCCACAGAGGGAGACGCTGGGGCTCAGAGAGGGGAGGGCCCCCCGCATGGTGTGTGGGGACTCTCCGTGGGATTGTGTGCTGTTGGGCCTGTTCAACTGCACGTGAGAAGACATGTCTTCAGGCTGCTGGAGGGCAGCAAGCACGAAGCCTGCTTCTTTCCCCCTCAGCCGTGGCTGGGAGTGGAGGGGCTTGCTCTGCTCGGTGACTTGCTGAGTGAGCAGTGAGGGAGCCTGCCCTCCCCTGCCTTTGGAGTCAGGCCCGCCTGGTCACTTAGCTGTGTGGCCTGAGCACTCGGCATACCTCTCTGCCTCAGTTTCCTTCTGAATGGCATTGAAGTCCTTGTTTGTGCCTTGTCGGCTTGTCATGAAGACGAAATAGCAGTAGCCGCTTGGATGGTGCCTGGACTTAGTGAGCATCTTAGTGGCGGCCGACAGGGGAGCCGGGAGGAACCCCCTTGGCCCCCGCCTCATCCCTGTGAGGGTGGGGCTCCCTGTTCCAGGGTGTGGATCTGTCCTCCCCTCCTGCCCTGCTGACTGCGGTTGGGTGAACTCATCCCTTGCACAGGGCTCCACAGGTCCTGCTCAGGCCTCTGGCCAGTGCGCCAGGACACCAGGGCCTGGGTCTGCCTGTCCCCACAGGCCTCCCACACACATGTGCCTGGCCTGTCTGACTCCCTCACGCCCACATCCTGCGCTGCCTGGGTGGACCTGGCTCTGGGAGGGGAGCTCTGGAGAGGTGGGCCAGGAGAGTTCGACAGGTGGGTCACGTGCCTTGGGAGCTGAATGGATGTCCCATTCTTCCGGCCATTCATTCATTCAGTTGGGAAATTTGAGGGCTTCTCTCAGGCTGGCGGGCCTTGTCACGGCTTTTCAGTGATGAGAGGTAACGGGGCTCCTCACTGGACAATGACCCAACTGCCGGCGCTCTGTGACATGAAGAACCTTCCCCCACGACCCCACGAAGACCACTGCCTGCCTGGACTCCAGGATCCACTTTGGCTTTGGGTCCCCGCTTGGCACCCAGCTTGGTGTCTGGCTCTGGCACTCCCAGCCAGCGCTGATTAAATGAGCAGTGGGTCCACGGACGGAGGAATGAGTGAGAATCAGTAGAGGCTCCTGGGCCTTCGGACACTGGCGCAGCACCGCGGGCTTCTTTGGTAACGCAGGCAGAAGTCAGCACGCGCTGTACTTGCGGCGAGCCCACGGGCAGTGCTGGGCAGCCAGTGCTGCCAGAGTCCAGTGGGCTCTTCCCACTGCCCAGCTGAAGATTCCAGGGCTTCTTGGGTGCCTAGGGCCCGAGGTTGCCCTGTGGTGCTCTGGGGGTGTGTGCCTGAGCACACACATGTGTGTGTGGGGGTGTGTGTGTGTGTGGTGTGCATCTTGTCTGGGGCTGTATTTGTGAATGTAGGAGTGTGTGTTATTGCGTATTTGTATGGGCGTGTATTTTTGTGTGAGTGCGTTTCTGATTGTGCATGGATTTTGCGTGTGTGAGAATGTGTGGAAGTTTGCACAAACACTGCATATGTGCACACACATGTGTGCATATGGGAACACAGCCCCTAGCTGTCCACATGACCAGACAGGTCCTGGCTGATGAGTTGTGTTTGTGCCTCCTGTCCTCTTGGCTCTGCAGAAGAGGGAGCTGCCTGGAGCAGCTGATTTGAAACCAGCTTGGCCAGGGTTCCTGGTGGGTCTCAGAAACCTGGGAGCAGTGGGGTGCTCAGGACTTGGCTGGAAGCCCTGAGAGCTTGGCCTTTGATATTTGATCCTTGGTGGGGCTTGACTGATGGGAGGGAACACTGCTGGTGTCTGTGAGTCACTGGGGCCCTGTCACCCCACAGCCCGCTGGGTTGGCAGCCTCCACTGCCCACTGCCAGCCCCAGGTTGTCTGAGAATGGAGGTGAGAACATTTCCCCGCGCCTTTCCAACTGGAGCGGGCTCTGCTCCCAAGGCTGTGGCTCCGGTGGTCTGACTCCAGGCATCACTCCTTCTGTGTTCCTGTTGGGGCCAAATTTGCATAGGACACATTGTTTGGCATCCTCTGGAATTGTGCAACTTTATGTGACCATATGAGGCTCCCTGACCCTAGGCTTCCATGTTCCCAGCCACCCACCCACCCACCCAGCACTCGTCCTCTGAGGTCCTGAATTGGCAGCTTCCCCTTGTTTCTCACCACTTCCGCCTCTCCAGGCCTTTGCTGGGCCAGCTCCTGCTGGAGTGCCTCCCTGCCCTTGCCACCTCCTGCTCCGTGCCCTGCCTCACTCCCGCCTGTGTTGGTGATGGTTCACTGATCTCTCTTCCCCGCTGGGCCAGGGGCGCATTGAGGATGGGGAGCAGCCCTTGTCTGGGTCCCCGGTGTGTGCCTGGTTCAGACATAAGGCACTCATGAGTGATGGTGAGTGAGCAAGTGACACCGGGGAATGTGCTCCACGCCTGATGTGTTAGTACTGGAGGGCGGTGTGCTGTGAGGCGATTTGAGGCAAGAATGGTTCAAGGAGGGACCTGCATCCAAATTCTGGATTGCCCTGTTTCTGTTCTTTGGTCTTTGACAAGGTTGTGAACCTCTGGACCCTGGGTTTTCTCATCTTGAAAACATGGCTGGGACCCCTCAGAGTGTTTGTGTGGATCAGGAAAGGCTGCCCATGGGACGCACTCCGCAGTGTGCTGGGTGCATTGCGGGCCTTCTCTACTATTACTACTGCTACTAACTAACTAACTCACTCACTCACTCAGTAACTTAACTACTGCTACCAGCTAACTCACTCACTAACTTACTACTGCTACTAACTCACTCACTCAGTAACTTACTACTACTACTAACTAACTCACTCACTTACTTACTACTGCTACTAACTCACTCACTCACTAGCTTACTACTGCTACTAACTCACTCACTCACTAACTTACTACTGCTACTAACTCACTCACTAACTTACTACTGCTACTAACTCACTCACTAACTTACTACTGCTACTAACTAGCTCACTCACTAACTTACTACTGCTACTAACTAACTAACTCACTCACTCACTCACAACAACAGCTGGGGCTCTGCCGTCAGCGCTGACTCCACGAACCCGGCAGGCAGGAGGCACTAGATGGAGAGAGGCCTCCTGTGAGCCTGCTTCGTCCACCCACACCCCTAAGAACACCAGACCCGCGTTAACCGTTTGGAGCCCAGACGCTGGCGTTGCCTCCATCTCAGCCCTGCCTGTGCAGGCCCAGAGGCCACCAGGAACCTTCGTTTGCCCGGCAACATGTGGCTCCATGGCAGTGAGCTCGTCCTTTGGAAAGCACGCCCGAGTGAGCCCGAAAGGCCAGCTGTCTGGTGGTGGCACGGCCGCCCCTGGTGGGCTCGGCGTGGGCTCTGGCTCCACAAGGTGCTGGCCTCGGCCTGTGTGCCCCGTGTGACAGGAGGGCTGGTGCAGGGGTAGCGGCTTCAGCCTCGGGGCCATGCTGGCTCAGGCAGGGTGTCCGGTCCTGCAGTGCCCTCCCTTGTGTCCTTCAGCCATGCAGCAAACGTGGGTGGGCGCCTCGGTGTTCAGTGCTCTGCTGAACTCAGGAGGGGGAGCAGTGCAGCGGACAGTACTGGGCTCGGGCTTAACCTCGCTTTGCCCCTCCCCACCTCTGTGAGCTTGGGCAGGTGGCTCTGTATTCCTGAGTCTGGGCTTTCATGTTTATAGGATGGCCAGGTCAGGCTGGGTGTTTTCCAAGGGCCCTTCCCTCTAACTTTGAGACCTATGAGCCTAAGGGGTAAATCAAGGTTCTTTCCTTTCCTCTAAGACATTGGCAGTCTCCCGAGAAGATAGGACATATGTGGCTGGCAGCCGTGTGCTCTGGGGGTGGCCGTGCGTGTGGCTTGGACCCGCTACTCTGGCTGGGAGGCCGAGTCTCGGGGCAGGTGCCGGGCCGTCCTGCGGGCCTCCTGCCCGTCTCGGCAGTAAGCAGCCTGGTGCAGACCTTCTGTGCACTCAGCTGCTCAGCCAAGTGCCCGGTCTCCTTCCTTCCAGAGGGGCTGCTGGGCTTTCTGGCCAGGCTGCCTCACAGTTAGGAGAGAGGAAGCCAGTGTGGGCTCTGTGGGCCTGCTCCCCTCCCTCCCTGGTGTCACCTTCTGAGGAGGGCCTCCACATTGCTTAGGGACTTCAAACTCATGTTTTATGCCTCCTGTGCTTGGGTCTTTACGCCTGTCTCCATCCTGGTCTCGCTGCTGACCACTGCAGTGACCGTGTCAAACCTGTGGTCGAGCCACTCCCTGCTCAGACACTGCATCGCCCCCACACACAGTTGCAGGGGGATGTGCCTCCCCCCACACTTGGAGTGGGAGAGGCTGTCTGATGTCCTGCATGAGAAGGACCCCCAGGACGGCTGGGACAAGTGCAGTAATTGATTGGCAATGTCTGCCACGGCCCAGGATGGAGGTGGGAGCTGTTGATCTCCTGCCATGTGAGTAGTGCTTAAATTCTTGGGTAACTCTCATGGCTTCCCTGCTCTGGGGCCCAGGAGCCTCCCCTTGTCCCCTCCACTCTTTCCCCAGCGCTCCAAGACTCACGTCCTGTTCTGCAGTTAAGTGCTATCTCCTGGTTTTTTGCTGCCACAAATCAAAGCCTTCGGAGGGTACAGACCATATGCACTTTGGTGTCCATGGGCTGATGTGACACCCGGCACCCCGGTGCACTCAGCCAATGGCAGAGTGTTCTACCAGAAGCATCACAGTCTGAGTCCTGGGGACACCCGTGGCAGCCAGTTCCAGGCTGAGCTGTAAGAAGGCACCATCCCGAGCGCCCCAAGGCCAGCCACAGGCTCGGAGGCCCCCAGCTCTACGTCCCTGACACCAGGCACTGGGCTGACAGTGTCTTCTGCTGTGGACACATGGTGTATTTTTATTAATTATAAACAAATAATCCACGTGCTAAGTAATAACGAGAAAGGTTTAGGAAAAAATAAATGAAGGAGGGAAGAAAATTCCTCGACACCGCTGTCATTCAGCAGCGGCTGTGGCGACAGGTACAATTCCTGCTCGTCTCAGGCAGGCCACTCAGCTCGCCGTGCTGCTGAGGACCCCACCGCCAGTGGCCAAGCCCCCTGGACACCGGCTGCATTTGCCACCTTGCGTACTGGGTTTTTTCACTGGGCATTCTCGCGTGAGCCCTGCCCGTGGTGCTCAGCAAGTCTGTCAATACTATTTTCGGTGGCAAGTGTTCTGTCGTTTGGACACGCTGTGGCCTCTTAACCAGCCCCTGTTGTGGGTCGTTTGCCGTTGTTCTCACTCTTCTGCTGTTCTGCATTTTCCCGTGACAAACAGCTTCCCAGGGACCCGCTGCCGAGGTCTGCCTGCGGGGGAGTGACTGGCAGTGGAACAAGTGGGTCGGAGTGGGAAGCACCTTTACGGCCCGAATGAAGCGTGTCAGAGTGCTTGCAGGGAAACGGTGAGGGAGGAGGTCTCAGAGCGTAGACCCACAGATTTACTTGCAGGGTCCAGACACGTTCCCAGGGACGGTAACATTCTCCAGCTCTGCTGTTTTGAAAAAGAAAGGCAAAGCCTGCTGCTGGAAGGGAAGCATCCTATGTGGCAGTGTGTCTCCCATGGTAACAGCTCAGACAGGGTGCCGCTTGTCAGACGGGGAAGTTGGTGTGTCTCATCCAGGCTGCTCAGCTCCACATGCTGACAGGACCCCGCCTCCCGATGCCGTGCCAGCCCCCCTCTGCTGCCTGCTGCGGCACTCACCCTGGCAGGGGGCCTCGTGCGCCAGGCGGGGCATTGGCTGCTGCTAAGGACAGAGGGTGAAGATTGCCAGTCGTTCTGTGTCCTCTGGGAGCCCCCCAGGCCTGCAGCAGGGGCTCCCCGTTGGCATGGCTGGGGGAGGTAGCTGCATCACTAGGACTGCACGTGCTGTAAGCCCTGCACACAGTTCGGGGCTCACCGTGGGGCCGCCGCCTTAGAGGGGGCGGGGATGAGTTTGGGCTGGGTGGGTGTTGGAGGACCACCCGGCCTGCTGGGCAGGGCTCCCGCCCAGAGGTGCCTCACCTTCCTTCCTGGCCTGCTCCCTCCCTCCCATCACTTCTCCCTTCACTTCGAAGTGTCCTGAGCAGCCTCCTTGTAACCTGAAAACTTAGAAGAGCGTTGTCAGCTCTGTTGACGTTGGGTGTGGGCCGAGCGCGCCCCTGCTGTCTGCCCTGCTCCCAACCTGGAGCCAGCCTGAACCGGACCCACGAGACACACCTGGGAGATAGGACGAAAGCTGTGTTGGTAAGGAATCTGGCAGCCACTGGGTGCCTTTGAGGTGAAGACAATACCTTAAAAAGAAACAAAAAAAACCCCTGCTGCTTTGGCTGGTGTGGCTCAGTGGACTGAGCACTGACACGGGGACAGAAAGGTGGCTGGTTTGATTCCCAGTCAGGGCACATGCTGGGCTGTGGGCCGGGTCCCCCAGCTGGGGGTGTGGGAGAGGTGAGCGATCACTCTTTCTCCCTCCTTTCCCCTCTCTCTAAAAATAAACAACCAGCCAACCAAATAAATACTTAAAATCTTCTAAAGAAATAACCGCTTTATTGAGCTATATTTCACATACCATAAAATCCACCCCTTTACGTGTACAGTTCAGTGTTTTTTTTTGAGAATATTCACAAAGCTCTACAACTATCACCGTTACGTAATTTAGAACAGTTTCATCGCCCTCAAAAGAAACCGTAGGCCTGGTTAGCAGTCAGTCCCCACCCCCTGGAAACCACTAATCCACTTTCTAAGATGACCCCTTTTTGCGGAGTCATCATTCCTAGACAAGAGCTCCAATATCGATGACCCTTCTAGACTGTGTGTTAAAACCCAGGACACTTGAAGCAAAAACCCACCCCTGACCCTGCTGAGACGCTATCTGCACAGGAACAGCCAGCCAGCGTGGAGCAGGGGCTGCTTGCCTGCCACGGTGGGCCTGTGTGCTCCAGTTTGCCGCAGTCCTCACCACTCTCTATTGCCTCTGCTGTGGCCTGCTCCCCCGTGTGACCCCTGCACCTTTGCCGCCTCCAGTGGATGGCGATTGTCAGCTATTTCCTGACCTTTTCACCTTGGACCCTCTTGTGTTGTGTGGCTCACGGCCCACATCAGGGCTCCCGTTGGGATTCACGTGGTTCTTGCACACTTAAAATCTCTTCTCCCAAGGGTGGGTCTGTGTGGGAGGTGAAAGAGTCATCTTTCCCATCCAACTTCATGCCTGACAGCGCTCACCCCATGCCAGGACCGGCGGGCACCGGCACGTGGATGTGCCGGGACCCAGCTGTCCTGCCAGCGTCCCTCCCTGACACCTCCCCTCTCGAGACAGGCCTTCTACCTCACGCTGACGCACGTCTGTGCAGACAAGCTGCACAGCATCTCCGGCCGTGTAATCTGCTGTGATTGAAGCTGTGGCAATTAAATTTTAATTGAGATGCACGCTGCTTAAGCAGACATAAGACAGCTACAGCTTTTGCTAATTAATTTTCTTCCAAAATGACAACATTTAATAATTGTGCTTTGTGATGCTCGTGTTGTTTTTGTGCTTTACCTCTCCTGTGCTGTTCAGGGATTTCCCGCTGGGGTGGTTTGGTGCTGCTCCCGTGTGCGCCCGCCTCATGGCTTCACATGTGAGCAGACGGTTATGCCCACAGATGGGCAGAACACAGCTCACAGTGCTTGGAGGAGCAGGCGTGGTCTGCCTTGGAGGTGGGGGCGCCTGGCTCCTCTGCACCCTCCCAGCAGAGCTCCCCTCTCACTGGCCTCTGTGGTCCAAGCGCCCGATTCCCTGAGGCTGGAGAGCAAAGGGGTTGAGAGCCTGCAGTCTGGAACACCCGTAGACGTGTGTTGTAGGTGTCAACTTGGGCAAGTTGACTCAGCCGCCTCACCTGTAAAGTAGGAATAACAGTCCCTCCATGAGCCTGGGCAGGTCACATATGCCATGCAGGCCGAGAGTGTGTACCCAGAGAGCACCGGCCGTGCTGTGGCTGACATGGGGTGTGCCAGCCCATGGAACAGCAGCCCTGACCCTCCTCTTGGGCTCCTGTCACTCAGTGTTCTGTGGCCCTTGGTCCCTGGACCTTCTTTAATGTTCTCGCCCAGGCTGGTACAAATTCCCTGTCCTCGGATCAGGTCTGCTTGGGGGCTAGGACTGTCCTGTCAGCAAGACAGGGCCCCAGCTAGCCCTCTGAGATGGGGACTGAACTGGGTGCTAGCTGTCCAGTGCCGGCAGCTCCTGAACCCACTGCCATCAGGTGCCCCTGCAGGGAGGGGTTGGTGTGGGGCAGAGGGGGAGAAAGCAAAGGCATTGAGGGCCTATTGGCACTCATCTTGACATGTGGACAGACTGCATCTTCTCGGTGCAGGCTATGTTGCGCCCGGTCTCTGGCTCGGGGGAACAGGCTCAAAAGGTTGGGTTACACAGCTTGTAAGAGGAACTGTTAGCTGGGGGTCCAGTCTGTCTGCCTGCAGGCCTGACCCCTTCCACTGTGTCACCTGTTAGGGGGGCCTGTAGCCTTAGGCCCTGGGAGGGGCTGGGTGAGGTGAGGGTTGCCTGCTGCTGAGCAGCTCAGACAGGGGCATGGGATTGGGGGTCCAGGATTCTGGAACTTAGAGCTCTGTGCCAGACAATACCTGTGGCATTGGGTCATGGGGCTGCTGGTAAAAACTGGGGCCCCCTCTTAGGAGACATCCCGGAGGTCATGTGCTCATGTTTTGTCCCAGTTTTGGGACTCCTTCATCTGCCTTTTGAAACACCTTCTGTGCCTGAATGTTGGCCATGCTCTTTGCCCCTTCTGGGGTGGGAGGGGCACTTGAGACTTGTGGGCTGAGCCCTGTGGGCTCACCTGACACAGGTGGAATGGTGAAGGGGCCCTGAGGGGTTTGGGATTGGGTAGTCAGGTGCCATGATGAAGGTCTGAGTGGGCTCCAGACCCCACCCCTCTCACTTCCTTGTCTTCCCTCCTGCCCTGAGCCCTGGATGTGCTGGGAAGGGAGGGCCGGGCCTGGGAGTAGAAGGTGAGTTCTGGTCCTGCCCTGCTGTGCAGCATCAAGGAAGTGTCTTACCCTTTCTGGGCTACAGGTCTTCATCTGTAAGATGAGGGGTTGGTTGAGAGGCTCCATAGGTCCCTTTAGCTGGAAAATATTAGTGAGCTGGGAGTGGATGTTGAGGACGGGGAGTCGGGGGGCCAGATGAAGGCGTTCTGGTGAGCCCAGGTGTGTTCTGGAATGGGAGACGGCCGTATAGTCACTCCTCGAGAAGACTGAAGGCCGCCGCCCGGGTGAGCCCACGCAGCCGAGAGCTCTGTGCTGAGGGATCCGAAGTGACCAGGCTGCACTGCTGTTCCGGGAAGGTTGGTCCCCGGGCTTGCTCCAGGTGCACACTGGACCCCTGGCCGCTGCCTGCTGGCTTTCCAGGGAAGGCTGATGGGAGCGGGACAGCCCTGGCCTCTGCTTGACCCAGCGTGTTTGATGGCTGGAAGTCTTTCTGCGGGTCCCCAGCAGAATCCTGTCCCTTTGTGGGCCCTGGGCCTGCTCCCCTCCCCTCGACATGCTTGCGTGGGGTCGGTAGTGGGCTCTGATGGATTCAGGAAGGAACACCACAGTGAGTCTTGATGGGGGAAGCTGGGTCCTGTGGAAGGGAGGGTGGGATGCAGGGGCCTGGCCAAGGTCCTGGACCTCTCACTGGGCTCTGACCCTCTACCCAGCCCACCTCTGTGTCAGGAAGAGGCTGTGAGGTCCCGGGGAAGTCACTGGGTGTGGGAGCAGTGGGGGCTTGGGGCTGCCGAGGTGGCAGGCATCTTGGCTGGCTTTGTCCCCACAGGGGCCCGAGGCGTTGGCGGGTGATGTGAGGGAAGGGTCCAGTAGTGGGTGCCTCTGGGGCCGGCCTACAAGCAGGGTGGGGCTGGGGGCCTGGGGGATTGTGTCGGGAGCCCTGAGTACAGGAGGGTGTCCTCTGACAGCCCTGAGCCGGGACCGCTACTGTCCGGAAACCCCTCCTCTCACAGCCAGAAGGCTTCTTTGTCCAGGAGGCCCCCACTCCAGCTGTTCCCCAGCCTTCAGAAGTGTACTGCCAGGGAGGGCTTGGGACGTCCAGCACGGGGACAGTGCTGCCAGTGGTGTGTGCATGGGTGTGTGCTTGTGTGTGTAAGTGGGAGTGTGAATAAGTGTGCGACTTCCTGTGTGTATCAGCACGTGAGTGTGAGCCAGTGTGTGTGAGTGAGCGTGTGACCGAGTCTGTGTGAGTGCGAGTGATGTGGGACTTTGAGTATGGGTGAGTGAATGTGAGTTGTGTGAGTGAAGTGTGTGTGAGGGTGAGTGACTGTGGAATGAAGTTAGGGAAAGGGAGGCCTCGCACAAGTGACCCCCAGACTTTGCCCAGTGCCAGTCATGGGTGTAGGGCTGCTGGTGCTTCACCAGAAGTGTGGGTCTAAGATGGGTCAGGGGCCGGGGGCACCCTGGGGCCTGCTGTACCGTGCCCTTACCCTGTGGACCACAGACCTGCGCCCTGCACAGCCTGGGGTGGAACGGCAGGGGAGAGCAGGAGCGGCAGGAAGGTGAAACCTGGGGTCTCGGCAGACTTTTCCCTCAAGTGGACACTCTGTTTGGGGGGCCAGTGGCGAGTGCATCATCCGGGTGTAGATTGGGGCGTGCAAGTGCAGTGTGGAGAGGTCGAAGACTCTCAGGGTGCAGAGGCTGCTGAGAGCTGCGGGCTTGGCCAGGTGGGCTTGGCCAGGTGTGCTGGCACCATTGGCTGTGGGCAGTGAGTGGCAGCGTGGTTCTAATGGTGCAGGACCCGGAGGAGAGAAGGTCTCCAGGTGCCCACTGCAGACAGAGCTGCCGCCACTGCCCACCTGGCGGGCTCTCCTTCTGTACTTCTAGAGCTGGACTTCCCCAGCTGATGAGAAGATCCCTCTGATGGGCTCGATCCTCGCAGCCAGCCTGGGCTGCCAAGGGCTCCCCATCCTGGCCTCTGCCTGGGTTGGGAGGTGCCCTCAGGCTTCCGGCTGCTCCTCAGTCTCTCGAACTCACAGTCATCCCATCTCAGCACCACCTGTCCTAGGACTCAGGTTGCCCTCTTGTTGGTCTTGATTCAATCTTCACAGCTCATGCGTCACTCACACAACCAGAGAAGATAATAAGGGGAGCAAAGTGGGCTATCGGGCAGGTGACCTAGGGGCTGGGCTGAGCCCTGGTCCCGGGACTGTCTCAGGAGGGTGGTGACAGTGAATGGCCTGAGCCAGGTGCTCTGCCCAGGTTCTAGAGGATCTGGGAGTAGGCAGGTGGGGACTCAGATTGTACATGTGACTAGTGCAGTGAGACCAGGGGATGAAGTCACCTCAGGACATGTCTACCCGTGTTTAGTGTGTATATGGCAAGCTGGTAGCATGGCCAGGTGGGCCTTTTGCAGGGGGATTCCTGGTGAGACTCTGGAGAACCTGGCACCCCTGGGTGGACAAACCCAGGGCCTCTGGCCTGCTTGCCCTGCTCTTGGGAGCTGTGACAGAGAAGCCACCA